>JAADVL010000852.1:0-13671 GCA_023334995.1 Pythium sukuiense | reverse complement strand
GTCCAGCAGCGACTTGATGTCCATGTAGTTGGCGGCCAGGATCAGCTCGAACAGCATCTCCTGCTCCAGACCCTCCACGAAGTTGGCGTCCCACTCGCTCACGGCGTCGCGGATGTCGTTGGTGCGCAGCGGCTTCTCGATGTCCTTCATCGGGTTGTTGTGGTGCTTCTGGCCGAAAGTGATGATTGTGTCGAACTTGAGAGACACTCGGCAAAAGGGGCTGTCGAGAACATTCTCAGGCGTGACGCGAAGGAAGCGACGAGTATGGCCAGCGCGGACGACCGTGTGGTGACGCTGTGGTGCGGCGTGTACGTCGAAGGCTCGGTGTTTCTCGTCAAGATCGCTCGAAACGCGACAGTAAGTGAGCTGCATCCCAGGTACCCGTGTCGATGACGAGCTTCTGCGCACCACTGCTCATGGCTTGAACGAACTCGTTGAGACCGTTCTCATCACAAGTGATAAGCTGGAAGTCGAGGCTCAGCTGTGTAAGCTCCATTGGGAATCCGACGGCCTGGATCACGTTTGCAGCCTCGACGACACCAGGCGTAATGTGAATCCGGCGCAGCCGAAGCTCGATCTTCTCGAGTTCAAAGGGGATATGCTTGGACGCGATGCCACCACCAATACCTCGTCTTTGTATGCCGCGCGCCTGTTGATACTGCTGCGCGTCACTCAAGAAGCCTGCAAGGTCTGCAAAGAACTCTTCGCTGTCCTGTTGGGTGACGACCTCGGTCTCAGTCTCGACAGAATCGATCACGAGTTTGGTACGAACCCCAACGCTACGACTCAGTCGTTTGGTAGCCTCACGCCGCTGGTAGAGCTTGTCGAACAGCTTCGTACGCTGCGTTTTGAATCCGTGATCAACCGACAGCGTCCCTTCCATTTGCTGGAGGAACACATCGATCATTTGAGGGCGACCAGTGCAGTCTCGATGCTTCGGAACTTGAGCTGGAGCCGCAGCTCCACGGGTACTCCACGGGCCATCGCACTCAACTCTTCGTCAAAGTTGCGTGGGTTGTTTGTAGTGTAGGCATTGTTCTTGGCCGTCAACAGAGACTCGATTGCACTGGGCTTGACGATTAACAAAAGTTGAATGAGATCCACGGCCTCACGTAGCTGTTGAAGGTGCGTGGCACCAGCTTCTCCCGTTAGAACAGCAGGGGTAATGTCTGCTCGTAGCTCCACGACAACGCCATAGCGCTCAAACGACGATCCATCAGACCGCCTGTCGGTGACGAGGGCAAAAGAAGCAGAACTGGAGGCAAACACGCTGAACCATGGAGCGAGAAGCGTCGACCATTGCGTTCCATCGTCGATTTCTCGCTCAAAAGAGATGGCGGCGGCCATGGAGGACGACTTGGCTGGATAGAGCACAAGGGCTGCATTGCGGGTGGAAATGGTGGCTGCTCTTTAGGCAGTCTGGGCGACGTGCGATATAAATGCCCTGGCGGGGCTCAGAAGTACTATGCGAACACTCAATCATCACAACATCTTCACTGTCATGCGCAGGCAACAAGAACCCTTTTGGCTATCGACGCACACAAATACGAGGCGTCCCTAATCGTCCAGGCCGTTGGAACTCGAATGCTACGAAGTGAGACTTGAAAGCAAAGGTATCACAAATTCATTGCATTCGAAGGAAGCGATTTAACGTACAAATGAGGGTTGTTTTACACGACGGCACGCTTGGTCGATCTCTTCTTGTTGCCCTCGTTGCCAAAGTGGCGATGGAACGGATGCATGTCGACGGTTGTCTCGTGGAAGTACGTCTCATTGCTGTGCGATCGGCGGCCAGCCTGCTGGGTCGATGGGATCAATCCTCCGGAAGCCCTACGGACGCCACCAGCCTTACTGAGGGGCGTTCCCGTGAAGACATCGTGGGCAACTGGCGAACCCGCGATTGGAGCCGATGCGCGACGGTCCAAGCCAGGACGTAGGTCAAGGTAGATCTTCTTGAACGTGGTCTGCTCGCTCATGGCTTCGTGCTTTTGCACGTTGATCACCTCTGCACGCCGGGCCTTCGAGGCTGCATCCTCGTTTGGAACGTCGTCTGGAGCCTGAATGTGGATATCGCCGTTGCTTGTGACCACAAACGTCGGCACGCACCACTCCTCGAGGTTCTTGTGCTTGAGGAAGCGACGCAGCACGTCCTCACGGTACTTTGGTGGCACGGTCTGCGTGATCACACGGATGTACTCGTGCACTTGCATCAGCACACGCATGCACAACGCACGGCGTTCGTGCCAACGGCGCAAGTACAGCGCCCACACGAGGTTCACTAACGTGAAGAGACCGATAGAGAGACTGAGCAGGCCGCTCTCGGAGCCCTTTCCGTTTGTGACCAATCGCTTGTACAACGGGAACAGAGCGTTCTCGATCGTGACAACCGACGTGACCATGAAGCAGAAGAAGACGTACTTGTCCAGCGTCGTGAAGTACGTGACTTGAGGGATCAGCGACGCCACTTGGTTCTTGAACGTCACAGCCGTGAGCACAAGTGCAGTGACGATCTGGAGACGCGAGCCCACGTCCATGAGTGCGTAGTCGTCATCCGGGCCACCCACAGGAGCGTAGGTCACGAACGACAAGTACGTGATCACGGCAGCGATGATCGCGACGTTGGTGATGTAGTACATGCTGCGGCGCTCCAACACCATCTCGAAGGCGATGCTCTTCCTGGGACCCGATTCGTTGATGTAGCTCACGAATACCTTGTTGTGGTAGGCCACATCGAAGACGTTGGCAAGCTGGTAGTTCTCGATTGAGAAGCTTCCTGGCTCGACTGGCGCCGGCGTGAGGCGAAGACACCTGTGGGCCATGCCGCCGCTGCCGGTCGAGAACTCAAAAACCAACTTCTGCTGGTCGAATGGGAAGCTGTGCAACGCCATTTCTTCCGTGAACGTGGCGATGACACGGCGACTGAACTGGAGATTGTACACGTCTTCCACATGATGAGAGTCCCCTGGCAGAGTGAGGTCTCGAAACTGGATGTCGCCCGCATACGTGACACTGGACATGAGATCGCGTTGGTCCTTGAGCTCGCTGATGTTGGTGAACTCGAACACACTCGCATCAATCTCCATGATGTCGAGGAACTCACGCATCACGGCGTCTTCGCGGAGAGCAGTGATAGCAGGGAGCGAGACATACCACGTCACATCAGCCGAGTACGTCTGCTCGACCGTGTCGATGGCCGTGAGAGCGTTTACGTCGATGCGAGCTTCGAGTGGGTCAAAGTCCACAAACAACTTGGCGATCAGGTCTCGCTTGGACATGGGCGTCTCCGTCAGACCAGGCGGGTCGATGCTGCGGATGAACCAGTGGCTCACGTCCTCGTCCCACTCACCACGCATCATCTTCCACTCAAACAGCGTCGGCAGGTCGTCCAGCTCAGGCGGAGCCGTCGTCGTCGCGTTCGGAGACACCGCATCTACCAGTGCCTCTGCGGCCTCAGTAGCCAATGCCGTGGTCTCATCTTGCTCGACTTTCTTGGCCAGTGCGTCGACTTGCTTGGCCAGCTCCTCGACCTGGTGCGGCGTGAGGTCCGTCTTCCTCCACGACAGGCACTTGACCTTGGTGTTGTTGTCGCTGACCTTCTCGATCTTCCACAGACCGCCGTAGGGCCACGTGAGACACAGAAACTCCGTGTGATCTAGCACGTCGGCTGGCAGCGGCGTGTCAAACTGCAGCTCCATGTGGTACAACACGCGGTCCGTGTCAATATCCACAGCCGCATGCTCGAGCGTGACCTTGTGGGCGACAACGACGCTCTTCCACGCGATCGCTTCGTTTCGCGCCGCTGAGTTCGTGGGTCCGACGGCCGGAGACGACGGCAGCGCCGTGTTGTACAGCGCCTGCGAGGCGGACGCGACCAACGGAGACGCGGAAGCCATGGGGCGTCAGGAAGGAGCCTTGGCGTCGAGCTGGAAGATTGCAATGTGACCATCCGGTGGACCCCACAGACCATTGTGTAGCTTTTGGGAGACTCTGGATCCGCTGGAGGGACCAATGATTTGTTATTTCAGCCAATCAAGTTGTCCAGAAATGGTTTTGCACGATTGTCATTGGCTGAAATATTGTGGCTGCACCCATATGTCGCCAGTGCCAAGTGCGACACGCAAGTGCATCGTGGAAATGGATACATAGGCAACAAATGAGTCAGGAACCATCATGAAAAGATTGCTGGCCCACTGCACTCCTCCATCGAAGAGCGCCTTTGTACTCTAGTTGTTCTTGTGGCCACTAATTAGCTGTGGAGCTGCTTTCTCAGCCGTGGAATTGGTAGTATTAATTGGGTCGTTGCCTGGTCTCCAGAGGATGCTATGGACGGCAGTGTTGAGGCGGACAGTGTGAATCAAAGGCGAAATGCGTGTCGCATCACCGTATAACTCCGGATTGAATCCTCATGGATCGGTGGATCGGTGTGGGCTGTGGGTCCTTTGTTTTCTATTATGGCGACTGTGGCAGCGAGGCGGCGACTGACGACTTCGCGCCATAGTGACGACGGCCGCGGCTGTGACGATGGATCAGTCCAATGTCGCATGGAAGATCTCGACGTGCGCACGTCAAACGACGTTAAAATACTGGAAGACAGCGTGTCTTAGTCAGTAAAATTAATGGAGATGTCGTGTGTATGTGTGCAGATGAGTGTATCGGTCGGTTCTCTAGCTCTAAAGGGCGTCTAGATCGCTCGCCGCGGGCTTGTCTTTGGAATTTGCATTCGACGGAACGATTCAAAGTTCACGACCACGTCCTCGCGGTACGCGTTTGCGCTCACAGCTCGGTTGCGTGGGCCTGCGTTTGCGTTCAGGAACGAACTGCTCATGCGAGCCACGTGTCGCGTGCCGGCCTGGTACTCCGAGGCATTCGGTCGGGCCGCAGGGATCACGTAAGATGCAGGAGAGATGGGCTCGGTGGAGTGGCGGTCAAGGCGAGGACGCATGTCGGCGTAGATCTTCTGGAAATTGGACAGTTCACTCTTCGCCAGCACCCTCTGCCGCTCCGCTCGCTTGGCTTTCTTCGCGACCATCGCCGCACCGGCAATGGGGATGTGATCAGGAGCCAGGAGGTGGATATCGCCACTCGTGGTCACGAGGAACTTGGGCTTGCACCACGGCTCCAGCTTCTTGGCCTCCAGGAAACGCTCCAGGACATCTTGACGGTACTTGGCAGGGATCGCCTCGGTGATCACGCGGATGTACTCGTGGACTTGCATCAGCACACGCGCAGCATAGCGGCGGCGGTTGATCCACCAGCGCAGATACATGGCCCACGTGATGTTGACAAGCGTGAAGAGGGCGAACGAGTACCCTAGTAGTTGGGCCTCGTCGTACGCTTTTTCGCCATTCTGCTTCGGGAAGACCTTCGCAAACAGCGGTAGCATCGCATTCTCGATGGCGACGAGAGCCGTCACAATGAAGCAGAAGAACACGTAGCTGTCTAGCGTCGTGAAGTACGAGATCTGTGGGAGCAGCGACGCGACTTGGCTCTTGAAAGTGACTGCAGTGAGAAGCATGGCTGTCACGTTCTGCAGACGTGTGCCCGTCTCCATGAGCTTGATTCCACCTTGAGTCGTCACGGGTGCCCACGTCAAGATGAAGCACAAGTACGTGATGATCGCGGCGATCAAGGCCACGTTGGTCACGTAGTACTGGCTTTTCCGGTCCAGGACCATCTCAAAGTCGATGACTTTCTTGGGACCGACCTCCTTGATCGCACTGACGAAGATCTTGTTGTCGTAAGCGACATCAAAGACGTTACCGAGCTGGAAATCTTCCACAGAGAAGCAGCCTGGCTCAACTGGCGTTGGGATAAGCTGCAGTGAGCTGTCGGGCATGCCACTGTTGCCGGTCGTGAACTCAAAAATGAGCTTCTGCTGGTCGAACGGGAAGCTGTGAAGCGCCATCTCTTCGGTGAATGAGGCAATCACGCGACGGCTGAACTGCAGGTGGTAGACGTCCTCGGCATGTGAACGCTCCTTGGAGTGGTCATCCGAAGCCACGAGATCACGGAACTCGACTTGGCCAGCGGGCGTGACACTCGATGTCATATCACGCTCGCTCTGCATCTCTTTGATGTTGTTGAACTCGAACTGATGCGCATCGATCTCGAGAAGATCCAGGAACTCGAGTAGCACTGCGTCTTCACGCATTGTCGTGATCGCCGGGAGTGTGACTTGCCATGTGACATCAGCTGAGTACGTTTGCTCAATGGTATCGATCGCCGTCACTGCGTTCACTTCAATGCGAGCTTCGAGAGGCGCAAACCCGACAAAGAGCTTGGCGATCAGGCGACGACGTGGTGGAGACTGCATGGCCAATGCCGGTGGCTCGACGTCGCGGATGAACCAGTGGTTCAGGTCACTCCCCCACTCGCCACGCATCATCTTCCACTCAAACAGCGTCGGTAAATCGTCCTCGACCGCTTCTTCGAGAGGCTTCTCCTCCTGAATCTCTGGGTGCAATAGAGCTTCCTCAGCCTCGGCGCTCTCGCCCTCCACTTTCTTGGCCAACGTATCCACTCTCTTGGCGAGATCTTCGACTTCTCGGTGGGTCAGGTCCGTCTTGCGCCACGAGAGACACTGGATCTTGGTGTTGTTCTCGCTCAGTTTCTCGATGCGCCATAAGCCTCCGTATGGAAATGAAAGACACAGGAACTGTGCGTTGTCCAAGGCGTGGTCGGGCAGCGGCGTCTCGAGCTGCAGCTCCATGTGGTATAGCACACGGTCGGTATCGATATCGACAGCCGCGTGCTCGAGCGTGACTTTGTGGGAGCGCACGACACTGCGCCAGTCCATGGCAAGTGCACGTGCTGGTGAAGTCATGGAGATACGCGGGTTGAAATCCGATGTCAACGACGTGCGAGCAGAGCTGCTCGGCTTTGGGACAGGCGACATGGCGGAAGAGTACGGCGTCGTTATGGCCATGCCACGGAAGATTTCGAACTGGCGGCTGCGAAGCATGGGCTGCCTACCACCCCAGCCACACAGCGCATTCACTGTGGCAGGCCATGCATCCCGAGTTGGGGAAGATGTATTGGGTGGCACACTCCACCCAACAGCAGCTGCTGACAGCCAACGCGGTGGGGGAGATGGGTTCAACTCATATTATTCCTATTTCAGCCAATCAAATGGTTAGCAAACCAAATTGAAGACATTTGATTGGTTATAAAGGAAAGAGAGATATCAACTTGTCCGGTCTATGTGCGAGCATATCTGTCCTGGATTTTTGACACTGTGGGTTCACAATGGTGGCCTCGGTGAAGGACTCACTTGAACTTGTATGGAACTCGGACGGCGTCCACGAAATCCAGACTGTCGAGTCCTGTCATATCGGGCAGTGGATTCAAATCTCTTTGCTGATCAGTCGGAGAGTCGTTGTGATTTGATTTGAGCTGCGACGCTCTGCTTCACTCTCTATCCGCGACAGTTGCTGTGTGAGTGTGTGTCGAAGCCGTTGGTCTCACTGGAATTGGAGTGGTCTCCTTAGCTATAAATCGTTCTTACCAGCAACGATGCCGTCTGCTACGTAGTAGAGGACTGTGACGTATATCGCGAGCGCAAGACAGATCGCCACGATGCTTAACAAAGTATCGTCATGGCAACCAAAGCAGTTCTTCGACGCAAATGATGAAGACGATCACAACGTTCAGATTCAAAGCAGCGACTATCTAGCCCTTCGAGCACCAACAAGCTGCAGTACCGAAGTAAATCAGGTGTATTCAGTCACATACTGGCAGACTGCCAGTGGCAGTGCCTCGATGCCCAAGAACGAAGTGCGATTGCAAATTCTGTACTCTCGGCTTCAGTGGGCTGACATTTACCTTCGACTACCAGAATTTTCCGCGTGACTGCATGCCATCATAATGATCACGCCACAGAAGCGTCAGCAGCGTCAAGTCGACTTGAGGACCAGCTTGAAGGTAGAAGATCTCGTCCGCCCAAAAGGACTCTTCAATCTTGCGGTAAATGCGTCCAATCGGGTGGAAGTAGCGACTACTCGTCCGTCGTAGGCACACGGTATAGAATATGAGGTTGGCCGTGCATCTCAAAGGCACCGTTGTCAGTTTGATCGCCACTGTAAACTCGCCTGTCGCCGAAATCGCTGTACTCCATACTCATGAGGACGGGCCCACTCGGCACCAGGAGTGAGTGACGCGAAGAGAGTAAAATCTCTTCATTTTGGCCGTCGCACATCCACGCCTAACGTTATCGTTACTAGTACTGCTAGCTGTGCAGCTTGCAGCTCACAAGTTCTCCTTCATCACAATTGTTCGGCCCAGCCATGACTATACAAGTGAGCGTTTGTGGATACGTGTGGCCCGCAAACGTGGATCTTGCGGAACGCATGCGGTGCACTGAAGGAGAAGATCATCTTTACGACGTTGCTGTCCAGCAACCGCAACGGTTCGCAATCTCCGTCTTGGATCGAGCTCAGGAAAGCAGCGTTTTGTGCCTTCACGAGGCTGCTTCGCTGGACTTCGGCCGTCGCTGGAATGCGGCTTTTGGTCGGAGGAATGTCAGGCGACATCCACTCGAGGTGGACTGCACCCGCATGTTCGAAATTCCCGAGGAAGCTGACATGGCGCAGCACACTGTTTCTCGTCAACACTTCTTCCAATGCCGTCACAGCGTTTGGGGCATCAATCGCTCGACGTATGTAGCTCTGGTCGCCGTCCTCTGAAGGATGAATCGTCGTTCGCTGCGGCAGTTGTAAGAACATATCGATGAATCGGCGAATTCTTGGGTGAATACCTAGGCCGTCTGGGAGCCGTGCTGCGGCTTGTGTGATTCCAAACAGTTGCAGTGATCTTGACAGTACACTGGGCGACGCACTGCGTGGGTCAAGTCTCTCGATAAAGCGAATCAGGCTCGACCGATCACGTAGATGCAAGCCACTGAGCTCGAGACTCTTGAGTGCCGGTGTGGGTTGGGAGTGGAAAATGTCCATCGTCCGGAGTTGTGCGAGCTCGATGTAGAGGGTGTGTAAGCTTGGGAATCGGAGCAACCTTTCAACGTCGTGTGCACGGAACATCTCCACAGCGGGGAAGACGGCGACAGATTCAACATCGTCGAGTTTTCGTACGAAGTCTTGGAAGAAGTCTGAGTCGTCTTCCATTGGCAACCAGTCTAGCGTCCGCAGACGAATCTTCTTGTCGGGCGAAGTGGTGCGCCATTGACGAGCGGCTTCTTCCAGGGGCTCTGTATCCTCGGGATCTGGATGCGTGTGCAAGAAGTACACACCGATGGATTGTTTTCGGCAGACCAAGTACTCGAAAAGGCCTCGGAAAACGTCTCCCTGTTCCTTTTGGATCTGCAGTCCATGAACCACATACCTACCAGTAGCTTCACTTCGCAGGCAGCTTGCCCAACGCAACGCAGCAACATGAGAATCCTCTCCGATAAATCCTCGTCGTTTTTGTCGGCGGCTTCGAAGACCTTGGATGAGATCGGACCGGTGCTGATGGTGAATGGGCCCTCCACACCTTCCGCCATCGCCTCCAGAAACGCCACGAGTTCTGACTCATCACACGACTCGTACTGCACATCGAGAAACACAGAGTAGCTCGAGACTGGAATTCCTTTGTTTGCGATCGCCATGATAGCTGGTACCACGCTCTTTGTGAGCGGCACGACCGTGAGGCCAAGCTGAATTTTCTCGACAACCAACGGGGCCAGATTCTTCGTCAAATCCCACTTGAAATCACGCCAGTCTTGATACAAGTGTAGAGCGTCCACCGCCGGAGCAAGCTTCTTGAAGAAGTCTTCACTGTTCTTCTAACTCATCATCACGACGTTCGAGCCTTTTCCGACGGACGATACAACCTTGATGACCGTTTGAATTGGGCAATGGACCAGCCTTTTGGCGGCCGATGAGGCGAGCGCTCGAGCAACCAGATACCGACGCAAAGACGAAGGACTTCCACGTGCGCTATCGACGGCCTCTTCGTCCAGCTTCCGCATTAGCAGCTCAACCAGCGCGTCGTGGAACCCCTCTGCTTCTTTCGACTCGATTTCAAGCCGTAGTCTCAGTTCAAACGGCGCATTGCCTCGAGTCAACTCGACCACATCGTCTTCGTCCAAATCTGCGTCTATGTCAAGGTCGAGCCCAACGTCATTGGGCCGAATTAGCAATGGCATGATCACGTGCGGGTCCACAGCCATCATCAACTTCACCAAATCGATGCCTCGACGAAGACGCCTCAACTTCTCTTGAAGGACGTCGTGCGACGGAGTTGTTCAAAGCAAGTGACTGCCTGCTGGTCGTCATTCATAAACTTGCATGCGAGATGCAGACGCGTGCGGTGTAGCCAAGTCGAAGATCAGACGAACGACAATGCTGTCCAAGGCATGGGGCAGAATTGTTACGGAATGTTAGAGAGTGATGCTTCACCGAAGTAAACTCTCCGACGTGAGAGTGGGAACTGAACAAGACTATGTGCACTCACATGACTCACTATATGCAGTCAAGCTCACACTGATCTTGCGAACTCATGACGAGCAACAGCACATCAGGAGAGTTGCCACGACCAAAGCGCCCACAAAATAGCGCCAGCCAATATACCACACCCCTAGTGCACATAAACCACCCAGAACAGTTATCTTGATCTTGAACCGTCGTTCTTCAGCCTCAATGCGCTTGCGTTCTCGTTCTTGGGACGCATGATAGCTTGCAGCGCCAAAAGCTGCGAGCGCGCTGAAAGCCATCAGTGCAGTTGACAGGTCATCGTTTTCCTGTGCTCTGCTGGCTCTTCCCCTTCTGGATGGCGGTAGATTTGATCTCGCGAGTGTCGTGAGCCGTTCATCATATTCTCGTCGGTGATTCATGGATGGATCATGGATGACTTGATTGAGAAAGTCGCGATCTTCCCTCGCCAAAATCGAACGGCGCGAGTTATCATCAAGCTGGCGGAGGTGAGCAGCCAAGCCACGCTGTCGTACACCTGATTGGAACTGGAACTGCATATCGCGGGCAACGCTGTTGGGACCTCAGCGATGTGTGAATTGTAGAGTGGCGTGCGGCAAAGCGATCTGACAGACATTGGCACTGAGAACGAGGGTGAAGATGGGTATGAGGATGAGTGCGAGGACGAGGACGAGGACGAGGACAAGGACGAGGACAAGACCTCTATCAACTATATCATGACTTTCTTCTAACAGACAGAAACTACTGTAAGAGTCGATAGATAAATGATCAGAACTGGCAGACCAGTCGGTGACAGCCGGTACAGTACTACACGTGCGTGGATTTGTGGCTTGAACTGCTTCACATTCGGATCTCACGGGTTGTGTGTGGTGCACTGAAGGAGAGGATGGCTCTGACGAGGAAGCTGTCCAAGAAGCGCATCATGACGCAGTTTCCATCCCGCACTGCACTCAGGAAAGCGGCGTTGCGAGCCTTCACAACTTCGCCTCGACATTTGCCTTCTGGAGCCGGGATGTGACTCTTTCTCGCAGGTGCTGGGAATGCACGACAGCATAAAAGGACGGGAAAGTTGGCGAAGTTCCAATGAAGGTGACGTGTTGTAGGACCTTGTTCGTCGCGAGGACGTCTTCTATCGCTGCGACTGCCGCTGCGTCGTTGATTGCTCGTCTGGTGTAATTATCGCCGCGTTCAGGACCGCGAACAGATTCATTGGTTTCCGCAAGGCCGAAGGTCCGGAGAGTCCTTGATAAAGCACTGGGTTTCTCGCTGCTTGGGTCGAGTCTCTTGATGAATGACACCATACTCGTCGGGTCACCAAGTGTGAGACCGCTGAGCTCGAGAACCTCAAGCGCCGTCTTGGTCTCAGAATCGGTGCTAATGTCGAAGATTTCCATTGTCGGAACATCCACAGGTCCGATGTGCAGTTTACGCAGGCTCGGATATTGGAGTACAATCTGAAGGTCTTCAACAGTAAAGCCTCCGTCCTCTGGGTACAGTGAGACTTCTTCAATGTCGTCAAGTGCTCTGAGCAGTCCCCGGACAAAGCCGATGCCGAATGCATCTGGTGACCAGGGGAGTGATTTGAGTCGGAGCTTCACGTGCGGATGAGCTTCGCGCCAACGTCTCACCTCCGCTTCGACCAAATTCGTACCGTGGGCCGTCCCATGTGTTTCGAAGAATGCGATGCTCGTCGGGAAGCTTCGAGAAAGAAGATACTCGAAAATGCCTCGCGTGAGCTTGAGCAGATTCCACCCCATGTTGAACGCCAGCAGCATATTTCCTAGCTCGACTTCGACTTCGCATTCAAGCTGACCAATGCAGCGCAATATCATGAGGATGTAGTCGGCGTAGTTCGCTCCTTCGGCGTCCACGACGGTCATTGCTTTTGTAACAGGTTGGGCCATGTTCACTGAGACGGGACCTTGCGTAGTCTTGGTGACCGTATTCAGAAACGTCGTGAGCTGGACGTCATCGAACGTGACGAGCCGAATGTCGAGACACACAGTGGTAGCCGACACTGCAATTCCCTTGCTAGCCATCGCTACGATTGCTTCCACGACACGGTCGGTGAGTGGCACGGAGCTCAGGTCCATCTCAATCCACTCGACGAGAATTGGCGTGGGTCGTCTCTCCATATCCCAGCTCGTCGTCCGTTCACGTTGGCACGAATGGAGGGCTTCGGTTGCAGCCGTCCAGTTTACAAAGAACTTCTCGCTGTTGTCCTCACTGATGTCGTAGCGCAGCCGAGACTCGCTGAGCGGTTTCATTTGGATGAATGCGTGGACAGGATGAGCAGTCAGTCGCCTCACGGCGGGTGAGGACTGCACACGCTCGAGTAAGTACCTGCGCAGTGCTTTCGGAGCCGTGATAGCGACCGCGACGTCCTCTTCGTCCATCTTCCGCATGAACTGCTTGACCAGTGGTCCCTCTACTTCACTCTGTCCGTGTCGTACTCCAAACACAGACGCGGTTCAAATGGCGCGTGTCCGCGTGTCAGCATCGCCAGTTCTTTTTCGTCGACCTCAGGAGGATCGAGAATCTCGTCAACGGAAACTCTTGGGTAATTGAGTGACTGACGAACCAGGAGCGGCAGGAGCGCGTGAGGATCCACAGTCAGCGCCAGCCTCACAAGGTCGATACCCTCACGAACGCGACTCGTTCTCCAGTCATACTTCATCGCTGTCTTCAAGTCCACAGTGAGCTCGACGGATGCTGGTAAGTCGTCCCATCAGCGCGTACATCCGTGACGAGCCCCCACTTGGTCTGACACTTATTAAACACGTCGAACGCCTGCATCAAACACCCACGAAGCGGAAGCTCTACCATGCTTGCCGCCGCTGGTCGCTCCATCGTAGAGTGGCTTTGTCGCCCCATTTTCCACACCTCCTGTAAGTTAATGATAGCAGGTCCTAGAGTATGTTAAGGATTGTTAGTAGAGTTCCACTGAGGGAGTGCTGACGTAGCACAGTGAAATAACCTGCATTTAACCCCTCCAATACCAAGGATTTGAGGCTCCACTAGTTTTCACATGTTGTATCATACTGTACAACATATCACACATATATTTTTGGGAATATTGCAAAAGGTGACCCGATCTGAAAACTTCGCCAGAACGTGACACGGTTTGTTTAAAACACATCTACTAATCACCAGCGCTGTAAGAAACAGAACTTGATGGCTACATTCGTAAGGAATCCTGGTGTGGTTCTCGAACTGTGGACGAAGGTCGGTATAAGTATGACATTGT
>JAADVL010000851.1:0-13719 GCA_023334995.1 Pythium sukuiense | reverse complement strand
TCCACGTTGGCCATGAGACTTATCAGCGCATGCGAGAGGTGCACCGTCATGGAGATAGCCGCGCGTGCATTCCCGGGCCAGCAGAGCAAGTGAACTCACGACTTTGCTGGTCCGGAGATCTTCAGTGGAGACCAACGGTACCTTGGTATTCTCCAACTTGCTCGCTTCGACTCAAGTCCCGAACGAAACCACCATGTTGACCAAGCTCGTTGTCCTCGCCCTGACGGCCGCCACTGCCGCCCACGCTGCCAGTGAATGCGGCTCCAGCTCGCTTCTCTCCGTGTACTCTCTCGTGAGCTCGACGGACGGCACCCAGTGTAAGACCGACTCGGGCTTTGTGATCTACGTGCCATCGGGCCAGCCTGACGACGCGCAGCTGACGACCATGTGCCAGTCGACGGCTTGTGTATCGCTGGTGAAGACGCTTGCCAGCAAGAACCTGCCAGACTGTTACTTCACGAACACAGCTACGGGCAAGCAGCTCAACGTCTACTCGCTCGTCAGCACCTTCAACAGCGATTGCGCCCGCCTGGTCACCTCCACGACGACCTCGCCGCCTGTGACGCCTGCTCCAACGACTGTCACGCCTGCCCCGACGACTGTCACTCCAGCACCAACCACTGTCACCCCTGCTCCAACCACCGTTACGCCCGCCCCGACCACCGCGGCCCCCGTCACTCCAGCTCCGACCACTGCTGCTCCAATCACTGCGACTCCAACGACGACTCCTGCTCCAACGACGAGCCGTCCATCGTGCTAAGGAGCTTCGTTCAGTTCTCGCTCTGAGGTCTTCACTGTGAGCACCAACGTATTCCATTCGAATACAAGAACCCCATGCCCGTGAAACTATGGCGCTGGCTCCCAGTCCCCTCTAAGGTCTCCAACTTACCGTCGTCATGATTCAGGGTCTGCTCGCCATGACTTGTAGTCTTCCGGGCGCTGCCACCTTCCACGATCACGGGTAAAACCTGAATGACGAGCGGATACCTACCAGTATCCACCCAACACTACAGTGTAGACCTGGTGTGGCCGTGTGTGATAATGTTGAAGGCTCGCGTTTTTTGTGGAAGTTTGACTTCGTTCTTCGTGATGCCACTGGCGTCCACCTGACATTTCCGTGTTGGACCCAATCAGCGAGAAGCCGTGCATCAAGTCATGCACCGCAAAGCCGTCACAACGCCAATGGATGCGAGCACGGACAAGCAAAGCGGATCAATCTCAGACTACGGAATGCACTGGCCAAGTCGTGATCCCAGTGAGTTGCCAGAGTGGCATCCATCTGAGCGCCCTATTCCACTGGAAATTCCAGTGACAATTGTACTCGACGACAGCACGCAGCAGTGGCTGTCAGCGGTAGTCAAGTCACTGTGGACTTGCCAGCGGGTGTCTTGGGGACTGTATGGTACTCGAAGCACCATTGTCACCCAACGACCACTGTCACGTTTTTCGGATATGTTGCCCTGGCATCACGTGAGCATTCTATGTAGATCACTGTTGTACGGGGATGGAGGTCGACGCGTTGTCCTCGCTGCTGCACGTATCGAAAATCCAGCAAGCCCATGGCGCACTGTTCGCTGCTCACCATTCCCCAACTTGCTCCCCTTTGACCCAAATCTCCACCAGCAATGTTGACCAAGCTCGTTGTTCTTGCGGCTGCGGCCACTGCCGCCGTTGAGGCTGCCGACTGTTCTGGATCCGAGCTACTCCGATTCTTCACGCTCGTTAACAGCGCCGACGCCAAGCAGTGCACCACCGACGCGGCCTTCGCTTTCTGGAAGCCTACCGGCGAACCAGACGACGCCCAGCTCACGCTCATGTGCAAGTCGACGGCCTGTGTATCCCTTGTGAAGGCCATTGGTGCTATCGGCCCAGTGGATTGCGATCTTGTGTTCGAGAAGTCTGTCAACCTGTACAAGCTCACGGGCTCGTTCACTGGCAACTGCGACCGCCTCGTCGGCTCGCCGACGACCGCGCCACCATCTCCAACTACGGTCACGCCTGCGCCAACCACGGTCGCTCCAGTCCCAACGACGATTACTCCAGCCCCAACGACTGTCACCCCTGCTCCAACGACTGTCACGCCTGCCCCAACGACGGGCCGTCCGGCTTGCAGCTAAGCTCACGTCTCCCCTCATTCGTGCATGAGATTTGGCCACGTTTTGAGCTCTTATCGACGATTGTGTGAAATATGAGAGGCGGTTCCGAACTTTTGACGACTTGCAGGGTTTGAGGTGTGTATTGTAGAGGTTTAATGAAGCGAACTCAAGTGGAAGTGCGCAGCGTGAGCCCCTCGATCCGCGAGAGGCTCATGTCCCAGTACAGTAGCCGCTGCAACGCTTCCGTCGAATAAGGCCTCCGACAACGTCACCGACAACGTCAGGCCGATCTCCCTGGCTCACGGTGGCATGTTCAAGGCGTGCTACGCATGGCATCAACCATCCGAACACGCTTTTCGGGGCGGCACACGATCGTGTGTTGCAAGTTTTTGAACTGGGACACCTCCTTCGTGGCGACCACACTATTAGAGGAATCCTCGCGAGATGTAGGATCGTCCCGTTCACAGTTTTCGTGCTGAGCTATCGCATCATACTCCGCCTCGGGTACGAAGCAGCTCATGTCGCACTGGCCATCCTGACTCCAATGGCATCACGTGAGCTCGTCAGGATGATCGCCTCTGCCTTCGCTCGTTGATATCCGATTCCCTTGAGCTAATCTGACTGTAAGCTCAGGGAGATTTCGCCGATAGCCATTCGCAAACGTGCTCGCTTCGAACCAAGTCTTCTCGTCCGTCCTCTCTCCAGCCGTCTACCATGTTGACCAAGTTCGCTTTGCTTGCCATGGCGTTTGCCTCTGTCTCTGTCCGCGCTGATGAATGTGCCGGCTCCGAGCTGCTCAAGTTCACGGGTCTTCTCGGGACTTCGGACTTCACGCAGTGTAAAACCGACTCGGGCTTCGCTTTCTGGCAACCAACTGGCCAACCGGACGATGCCCAGCTCACGCTCATGTGCAAATCGACGGCGTGCGTCTCGCTTGTGAAGTCGATGGCTGCGGACGGTCCTTCAGACTGCACGCTCACGGTTGTCAACTCCGTCAATCTGTACACCCTCACCAACTCGTTTGCCAGCGACTGCACACGCCTTTCGGGTTCCTCAACCACTACGCCAGCGGTGACTCCTGATCCTACGACTGTCACGCCTGCCACGACTGCTCCAGTGACGACCGCTCCAGCCACGACAGCCCCAGCCACCACAGTCCCTGCGACGACGACGTCAGCTACTACTACGACGATTCCAGCCATCACGGCCCCAGTCACCACAGCTCCAGACACTACGGCCCCAGTCACGACGACTCCAGCGACTACGACCCCAGTCACGACGTCTCCAGACACTACGGCTCCAGTTACGACGTCTCCAGACACTACTGCTCCTGCCACCACAGCCACCCCGGCTCCGGCGGCTCGTCCTTCGTGCTAAGCAAGCATCTCCCGAGCAATACTGTAGTAGAGGCGAGAAGACGCTCACCACGGCGCCTTTCCTCCGTGAAGCCACATGAAAAATTAAAAATACGAGCTTCTATTCAGTTACAAAGTCGAGTGTGTGGGTGCGGATCGAGAAAGCATCAAAATTTTATTGCGTGTCTTGCAAAAAGTCCTTCAGAAGCTGTGCGATGGCATCGCCAATGGGACACATTTGGCGCCTCGTAGGCTTGACTGTGGCTTGGATCCCCAGCAGCACGGCGGCCTTCATGAATCTGTCGAGCTTGGGGCGGCGGAGCGCCGCCAGAGGCACCATCTTCATCATCATATCCGACGTTGTCATGCTGAACGTCATAAACGACATCCACTCGTTGCACGCGCGGCAGTTCCCTCTGTTCTCCTCGTTGAGAAGGTCACAAATCTCGCTCCGCAGTCGCTCAAACGCTGGAAACGAGCGCAACACAACGACGTCTGGCTTTCTCATACGGCTGAGGGCGCGGCGCTTGGATCCTTCCTTGAGATCCTTCTTCGTGAGCTGGTGGGCAGTGTAGCGCTGGGCGACTGTCGGGATGCGGCTTTGCGACGGGTGGAAATAGACCTCGACGGCAAACTGTGCGACGCCATCAACGAAGCGCACGTCGTTGATCTCGACGGTCTCAATACGCTGCAGGTAGCGGAAGGCCTCGGCCGACGGTCGGCAGCATTCCGGGTCGAACTGCAGCGGCCGCAGCAGTCGAATACCTGGGTCTGCCATGGTCTCCGTTGTGGTCTGTTGTTGTTGCTGCTGCTGAAGCATTGCCGTCTTCTGAAGAGCTTTTGGATTGGTGGCTTCTTCTGTTCTGAATTGCGCAAATTGAAGAATGGAACACGGGTTCCGACAGCCGGAGAAAGTCCACACGCAGCAGCCGTCATCAATGCGACAACGAAGACTGAGTCGTGAACATCAACCAGCCTGGTTACCAGGAGCTCATGGGGCCAACCCGCTTGAGCCGAGAGGGTCCAGTGCACAGCCGTTACCACTGAATACTTCCTACATTACTACTGGAGAGATAGTTTCTAGAAGGAGTGGCTGCTTCCGGTGCAGTTGATATCTCTCCGATGATGAGATGAGATGTGCGCAGAATCTACTTCCCCACCCATGCCGTGTGATAAATCGATTATTAGAGGTGACTTTCGGTCTTTATCCGCAGCTGTTTGGTGAGTGTTTAGGCAAGGTTATCATATATAGAGGGTTTCAGAAGATGACATTTTGCTCTTTTCGATTGATTTCTCGAGATTCGACGCATCCGTACGCCATGAAGTCATCTCTTCGTGCCGCGTGGAGGATCTTTTGGTGTCCATCCCGCCCCACACGCACGTGGGCTCAATTCAAATCATCTCGACTGCTTTGCTGACGTGGCTTGTTATCCATGACGTGTCGTTTTGGCGGATTCGTGAAGCATTTTCTATTCAGGAATTACGGACTGTGGGTCCCGCAAAAAGCCCTCTACGACTCGAGGGATGAGGCTCCAGCCATCGCAGTGAGCCGGAGCTTCTCCCTCTTCATCGCCTCTTGCCGTCGTGAGTGAGAGCCGTATTGTGTGGTTGATGAAGTTGGCCAAGATACCCTTCCTTTGGGGTGGCCTCGTCGTGAGCTTGGTGTACAGACCCGGCTGCACCGAGCTGCAGGCCAAAAAGTCGATGAATGTATCGCAGTACTTGCACACGCCTGGATGCAGGTTCTCGAAGCACACGGACAGCGTGTTTCGCAGGGCCTCGAATTCACTGAACCGCCGCTCCAGTTCGTACGCTGGCCTTGCGTTCAAATCCACGTCGATGAGCACTTCGTCCTGGAAATCATCGTCGCCGGTGAGCATGTCGACCACGCGTCCTCGGCCTGCGAGTGGCTTGTTGTGGAGTCCAGCACCGTGCAATCGCTGCGACTTCTTGAACACTTCGATGATGTAATAGACCACGCCGACCCTCTCGACGAACCGACTGATCTCGATGCGCTCGATCTCCCTGAGTGCGTGGCCTGGAGGCAGCACTGCCATGCGCTCAGACGCCCCAGGTCCATTTCGATAGCAATCGATGGCACCGACATTCAACGGCGCGAGTATGCCACTTGGATTGGAGGAGCTGCTCATATTGGAGGGAGAATGTGCAGTGGGGCTCTTATCCTGAGCTCCAGTAGATGCCCGTCGTTGGTATAAGCTCATGAGATCTGAACCGAGAGAGCCTACCGTATCCATCTGAACGGATGCTCAAATATAGCTTCTCGCAGACTTCAACACCAAGAAAAACACTACAGACACGCAAGCCAAGCGTAGAGGTGGAGATGGGAAAAGTGTGGGATTACGGATAGCCATTCGTTGGGCACAGAGACCGAGACGTGTAGAGGATGCAGGATGGTGACGCGGTGCTATTGTAAGCTAGGCTGTCATGGTGAAGTCGTCACCATGCATGTGCTTCCTGGCTTTGTGTTGTGTGGTCGCGTGGATGAACTCGTGGAGGATCGTCGGCACTTGCTCCTTTACGCAGCATACCGCGTTCCCATCGAAGTGATGGCTCTCCATGACCGTGAGACGGATGACTTGGTTGATAAACTGCTCAAGAACCGCCTTCCGCTCTGCCTCTCGTTTTGTCAGCTTCACGAACAGCCCTGGCTGCATGGACCGGCACGACAGGAACGTCGTGAACGCATCGCAGCAAGAGCACTCGCCCGTCTTCTTCGAGCCTTTGAAGCAGTGCTTGATGAGCTTGCGTAGCTCCTCGAAGTCGGAGAACCGCTTGACGACTCGGTACGCCGGCTTGCGCTTGACAGCAACAGCGCTGGACGACTCGACCGTCACCGAGGACTCAGCGGTCGACGTGAAGTCGCTCAGACGCCGCATGTGGTTCATGGACGCCGAGCCATTCGCGCGTCGCACGGAGCTCTTCTCGTACACGTTCACGACGTAGTACTTGACGCCGTCGATCTTGTGGAAGTCGAGAAGCTGCACGTGGGAGATCTTATGGAGCATTTGGATGTTTGCGAGTGAGGCTTGTGTTGGTGCCGTCATCGTCGCAGGACAGGACGCTCGTGGGGCGTAGTCCATGGCGGCGGCGGAGGAGCGCGGCGCACTCCAGAGAGAGGACGAGCACGGACGTGGCATGGTGGTCGCGTGCGTCTCGTGAGGGAGGGAAATGGTCGAGTGATGTGGATGTGATGATGATGGTAACCTGGTGTGATTGATGGAGTGTGCTGGGTGATGTTGTGGTTTGGTACAGTTTTGATTGTGACACATGGTGGTTACCCAGGGAGAATGGAGCGTGCGTAACCGCTAGGAATGCACACCGCGATACAGAAGATTTCACAGCAGGTTCCTCGCGATCGCCACAGAAGAAAGAAAAGACACGGCTCCAGGTTGAAGAGAAGAGAACGCAGTGGCGTCGCTTTTTTCAAACCCAAATACACAGATGGTGCTTTTCTGTTTTGAGTTTTGATTCAGTGCGGATCGTGAACGTTGAAGCGTGTTTGTGTAACCCAAGTGGCAATGGCACGCAGAGTCACAAACTGTGTGGTGATGGCGCTGGCGCAGCTGGCTACACACGCATGCGCGCAGAAACGCCACGAAGACAGTTGTGGCTTTCGGCCAAAGAGTTGAGCGTAACCTTTGGTGTGTACCCCGGTACCATAAGGTACCCGTACGCAACTCTTGTGACAAGAGGGACCGCCCACACGCGCCAGTCCAGTCTGCATGAAGAAGACCGGACCAGACGACCTTCACTGTTGGTGGAGATGTTTGGTTGCACGGGCTGCGACGCAGCACGCAGCCGCTTCGTGACCGTTGGACTTGTGAAGAGGCAGCGAGCGATAGGCGGCCTATGTGGTGGCTGCTTTGGAAGATGGATGAATGAGATCGGGAAGCCAACGGCAACCTCAAGTCCGCGCTGAGTGCTAAAGCGACGGGCCGATGGGACGCCCTTGTCTTTGGCATAATCAACGCGAGTTGTTTGCGGGTTGCCGCTGAGCGAGTGAGCCGTCAAGGTCACCACGACCACTTGAAGTCAGCATTGATGATGACGCTCACTCGAGAACAGCGGCGAACACGCGTCCTTGTTGTCTCACATGAAGGCAGCCGACTTGCACAGTCAAAAGGGTACCATTTTCGTGAAATGGTACGTGTTTACTTCAAGGTAGGCACAATTTGACGACAGCCGGTGTATTTTGATGTAGTGTCGTTGATTACCGAAGATGGGACGACGTTTGCAGGCGATCGATACCCCACTGCCGCCGGAGGAAGCGTTCGACACGCACGGGGATGTTGTCGAAGCCCTGACAGGATAGGGTTCGTGGCCGATTCACGAGGCTCTGCACGGTGAGCGCGATGAGGTCGTTGAGAAGTCCCTCGACGCACTTTTTCCGGTGCGAAAGCGCCGGCCACATGAGCGTCAGTAGCTTGGTGTTGGAATACGTCGAGTTGGTGAGCTTGTCGAATGCGGTGCAGTACGCACACGCGTTCCGCTTCGTACACTGCGCGTACACCCACGTGTGGTACCGGAGCGCGAGCAGTTCTTGTGTGGTCTTCTCAATGGTGTAGTCAGCCGTGACGGATTCGCGCTCTTCGCTGTCGTAGCTTGTAATCGACCCAGCTCGGGAAAGGCGGTTGGTAGGGATTCGACTCGGGTTGCGCTTGAGATACACGCTCAAGACGTAGACCTGTGTGCCGTGAATCCTCTTCACGTGGTCGAGTGCGATGTAATCGATCCTCTCAAGCGCCAGGAATGCCTCGGCCACCTTGGCATGGCGTCGCGGCCACAAACACAGCGGATGCAGCTTGGGGATCAACTCAACGCCGCCATATGTGCTGCTAGCAAGGGGCTCCTTGTCTGCCTTCGGCTTGAGCGTCACCCGCGATTGCAGTGGTCGTACACTGGTCTCTCGCATACTTCTCTGTGTGCTATTCCGCGCTTGTCGTGATGGATTCTGAAGCAAGCGCTGCTGTAGTGTGAAGCTCCGTGAAGCTCTTGGAACGACCGCGTCTCAAGGTGCGACGTGGATGACTGCGACAAGCCGATCGTGAAGTGAAGGCGACCAAGAATCCTCGGCCGCTGGGTCTGGTTGTGCACGTCTAGCTAGCCGCTTGCGCTTAGTTCACTGGCGCCAACAGACCTGGAGCTTCGTCGGAGTTTCTCATCTTCAACTCATCATCAAAGCGATGGCACCCATCCATGATGATATGTGATTGGCTGAAAATCTAGTTCAGGTTTCGAAATGCTAATGACGGCCATCTCTTCCTATTATTAGCTTAGTTTCACAATCCTCTTAGTTTCACAATCCTCTATCTCAGTATGTTGGCGATCTTCAACCACGGCTCTTGAGGAAACGAAGAGGCACCATCAAGAGGGGAACATGGTGCTCTCTACGGCGGCTTCGGCCTCGGCCGCCGACGCCATGCGCGCGTGGCAGAGCAAGAGCGAGTGGGAGGTGCTGGTGGAGAACATCGCGCAGTCGCACGCGCGGCTCGCGTCGGGCATCCAGCTCGCCATCGAGAAGCAGTGGGGCAACAACTTCACGGGTGCTGTTCCCCTTTGTCCATGCCGTTGAAGTTGCCGCTTTCGCTTAATGGGCTTCTCTCTGTCTCTGTGTACATGACATAGTGAGTCTGCAGGCGTACGCAGTGGCCAAGGACAATGAGATCCGCGGCGTATGCAGCGCCAACTACCAGGAGTTCGTAGACTCTATTGAGGACATCGTGCGCATGAAGGCCGACGTCGCCAAGTTGCAGGTGCGTTTTGTGGCCGTAAATGGAGCGAAAAAAACAGCGTTTAACGCACGTTGAGGGGTGGCATTAGCGAGATATTGAACGCTTCCAGCACGAGCTTGCGAGCGCCACGGCCGGCGTGCTGTCCGGGTACGACGCGCTGGACGCGTGCTACCGCGTGCAGCACCACATCGACGACTCCATTGAGAAGCTCCAGCAGTGCCAACGCATCGTACGTGATTCCTACAGCATTATTGGGTTATGTGGTATGCTCAAGTGGGGTACGTTTTGGGGTACGCAGGTGGGCCTCGCGACGACGATCGACGGGTACATCCAGCAGGGCAAGCTCTTCCACGCGCTCAAAGTATTAGAAGAGCTACGCTCGGAGATCGCGGGCTTCCGCGTAGGTTTACTCTCGATCCAGTAGCCGAAAGACCGTGTGGGTACTGATGGTTACGGTCTCTTGAATGCAGGGCCAATTGTTCCCGCAGCGGATGAACGACTGGATGCACACGGCCATGGAGACCATCAAGGAAGAGGCCAAGCGCGGCGTGTCGTCCTGGCTGGAAGACATTCGAGCAGCGGCAATGGTAGGAAGCGAGTTTCCTCGCTTGACTCTGTTCTAGAAGACTGATGGGGCTTGTGGCGTAGCCGATTGGAGAGTTTGCAGTCAAGCGGTTCGAGAACCAAATGGACGAGCAGTACTACGAGCAGGACATGCTCGAGAAGTGTGGCCTTCCCACGAGCTCATCGACGCCTCGTGCTGGAGGCTCTGCTGCTTCACAGCAAGCAGCGATGAGTATTGGGCCTAGTACCCCACGGGCATCAGCGGCTCCAGGAACTCCACGTGCTTCCACTGCTGGGTTCATGAACAGCAATGCGTCGAACGCCAGCTCGGCAGTGGCTTCTTCACAGAAAAGCTCGAGTGGAGATGAGATCGTCAAGCTTCCGTCGTTGAAGGTTCTCAATTCGGATGCCGATCTGCTGCGCGAGAAGACAAGCATCCACAACGGCTACATGAAGAAAACGCTCGACTCGCTGTCGCCCATGCTCCGGATTCTCCACGTGTTTCGAGTGATGAACCAAGTTCCAGAGCTCGCTGCGTTCTACAACGCCAACCGATTGGTAAGTTTGTCAATGCGGTGTTGATATCGGCCTTGAACTAACAGATTCTGGTCCACAGCCTCAACTGCAGCTGCCGTCCTTCATCACTGGAGACGTCGCTATGATCACCCCGGAGCGATTTGTCGGACAGCATGAAGAGCTCTTCAAGAAGCTCACTGGAGCATTTTGCCTCGAGCATTTGCTGTGGAAGTACTCGTCGGAAGCGCTTCTGTCGAAGAAAGAGATCAACGGCATTTTCCATCTTGTGATGCAGTCGTTATGCGGTATCATCACGGCATCCATCATCCGTATCGAGGTACCGGATACGATTCTCCATATCAAGCAGAGCGCTATCATGTGTGCCCGTGCCCTGAGTGACGAGATCCACGAGTACAACACGGCGTTGTTATTTGACACGTTCCGTCGGCTTGGTGCACACTTCCGCCACTCGCTGCTGGCGGAGACCATGAAGTGAGTAAATGGAGTGGGGACGACCAACCGAGAGGAGTCACTGAGCGTGTTGTTCGTGATCACCATAGACAACTTAAGAACTTCATGACGACCGACACGTTCCAGCACACAAGAGTAGCACGCAAGGATCTTCCTGAGGTGCGACCCACGAAGGTAACACCGTCAGATCTATCAAATCACGCTAAGGGATATGTTCGTTTTTGCAGGTCATGGCTGCGTGCGGTCTAGAAGGGCAGGAAGACAAGCTCCTGAAGGGCGTGGATCTATCGGGCGACTTCATCTCTCTACCATTCACAGCGGTTCGTTTGGATATCAATGTACTGGTCTTGCACAGAACTTACTGATCCTTCCTGTGTAAAACATTGCCAGGTCGTCCACAAGAGCTGCAAGGCAGTTGAGACGCTCGTCTCGAGGATGTTCGAGTATGAGAAATACCTCAACATCAACGATTGGGGCGACGCTGTGCGAGATGACACGATCGAAGCGCTCGGCTCACTGAACGACGTCTTAAACCAAGTCATCGACGAGCGTTCAGACCTTCAGGTTTCGATGGTGAGTTCAAGCTGCGTGACCTATGGGTCATTTCATCAGTTTGTCTTTTACAAGAGGTTTGATCGCAGGCTGTCGCGATGGGCTCGAACGCTTCGTATCTCGCGAACGCGTGCGATCGATTTGATGCCGTCGTCAAGTCCCAAACCGAGATATGGGAGGCTCGCACCTATGGCTACAGTGTCAACACGCTGACGCGCGCGAGCGCTCTGGCCAAGCCTAATTCCAGCCGACGTCTCGTCAGCAAAGCAGGCGCCAAGAAGAAGTACGTGACACATCTTTGGCACCGCAGTTGAGCGGAACCTCACGGAGTTGATTGCCTTTGACGAAAGGTTTGAGACGACCATGACGCGAGCCCAAGACATGGTGTGCGAGCTCATGGTGAGTGGTTCACAGTCACTCGCACGCTCAGAAGCAAGCGTACGCTAACGTGGTGTTTCTGCATTCCAGCTCAAGAAGATCGACGAGCTGTTGTCGAGTTTCTACTTCATTAACTGGACGCCAACCGAGATCTCCCTCCAGCCTGATCCATCGATGTGGGATCTCATCAACTACCTCAAAGTCACGTTTGCTCAGCTCACGCAGCTGCCCCAGACTGTGCGTGAGGCCATTCACTTCGCGTCTTGTATCCACATTTGCAAGTCAATCGAACAGATCTTGTGTG
Source organism: Pythium sukuiense (assembly GCA_023334995.1). NCBI lineage: Eukaryota > Oomycota > Peronosporomycetes > Pythiales > Pythiaceae > Pythium > Pythium sukuiense. The sequence goes on along the minus strand of JAADVL010000851.1, from coordinate 1,730 downwards.
GCACGCAAGTGAAGAAGCTCACGATGGCGGGCATGTCCAACTTCAAGCGCAACTTGGACGCGCTGCTCGATTTCATTGGCACGATCCCGATCCAGCAGCTCAAAGAGTGCTTTTTGGCACTCACACAGCTCGTCGAGTTGTTTTTGTCGGGTGAAGTGGACAAGTTCCTCGATCCTCATCAACGGTGCGGTTGCTATTGCCGTTCATTCGATGTAACGCTTGGTTTGTCCATGGCGAGCTGATTTTGGTTGTTGTAGGGAGGCGGGCAAATACTCGCACTTGTCGGTGGAGACGGTCACAACTATCAGCGAGAAGCTTAAGGAAGTGAAGACGTCGAGGCTGTGGGGCCACTCGAGCTCCTCCACGTCGTCGAGCGCGCCGAAGAAGACCGGAGGTGGTATCATGGGTTCCGTGGTGAAGACGTTCCGCAAGTAAGGAGGGCACGAGCGATGCACCTTTCACTTGTGTGGATGTGCTGTGCATGTGTGTATACGCTTACGCTACGATGGCGTTGTCATCAAGCAATATGGCTTGGCGATGCTTGAAAGATATGTTTTAGTGCCATTATTGCCGAGGGCTCGTGTGTTGCCCGTAGGATCGTGGAGTGGGCGTCAGTGACTGACAGCGTGGGTTTCCCGACAGGGCTCAAGCCGCTATACCATGTTGTGGCCGTTACCGATAGAGATCATAAGCGCATCTTCATTTCTACTCAAACACGTCATTTTGCAAAGTCTTTTTATGCAAATTAACTTGATAATGAGGTGTTTTGTGAAAGTGAGGCTGGCGTGCCTATAGGCTCCACGTCGGATCTTCTTCGAGGGCTCTAGCTGAAGCGAGACTCAAGCACGAGACGGTCACAGTCCTCATTAATGGAAGCGAGCAACTGGCGCACCATGGCGAATTTGGCCGGCGGCGTACAGGATAGCAAGTCAACTTCGCGAAGAGCAACGACGACCTTCAGGCACGCTGTCGACTTGCAGATCAAGAATTTGACGCTAGAATCTGGTGTGTCTTGCGTGTCCGAGAAGGAAAATCCGGTGGTGGACGCGCACTCGGCCCCGTCGTCACTTTCGAGCGCTGCGGACAGCTTGTGTGCGTCACAGGTTCCTCCTGGTATAGGGGGCTCCTCGGGCGAGTCTCCGTCGGCGGATGGTTGCTCATGTGGCGATGGCTTCTGCAGTTGAATGCAGTCGGACAGGAACGAAGGGGCCATGGACGCCAGGATCGAATCGCTGGGGGGAGCGCAGCCCGAGCTCGCAGCCATGGCGACGTACGATTCCATCACGACACCACACGCAACCGAGTCGCACATCAGTTTCTTTGTGGCGTCATCCGGCATGGTCGTGAACCCCGTGTTGGCCACGCCTGCGTCTGCTTCGCACGTTGTTCTTTCCACCATTGCGTCGATTTCTGCCACAGCATTGTCACAGTCGGTGGCCGAAGTGAGGGCCACTGATGCAGCAAGCAGGAGAACCGTCTTGATCAGCATCGCTCTTGACTTGTAGGCTTCGGATCGGTGGAAGTTGGTGGGGAGTGGGCGAAATTGGCAATGGCAGGTGTCTGTCACAGAATAATTGGCGTCCACTCTGTTCTGTCATCAAGTATGAGAGACTCTACTGTCAGTTAAAACTGTCAATACGACCGTTGCCCGGGATCACTTGCAGTCGTAGCAGCCTGTAACTGCGTCGAGGTGCCTCGTTTCAAATGTGAACTTACTGTGAAAACGACGT
>JAADVL010000850.1:0-13757 GCA_023334995.1 Pythium sukuiense | reverse complement strand
CTATGGCGAAGGACCTTGTCTTTCCCTGATTTCACGAGCCAAAAATATCCTCGAGCACGCAGTTGTCCTGGGTCCGACGTCGCGCCGAAGAGTGGAGGTCCAGTCTTCCATTCGATAGGATAGGATGGCTGCCGGAAGCTTGATCCAACAATACGAAGCCACGCAAGTGGAGCTCCATGGGCAGTACACCCTGCGAACGTCCAGCGCTTTCACATTACCACGTCTGTGCAAGCTGGAGACGCGTCGTGTGTATCTGTCTGCTCATGCCAATGCCTCTTGTTCTGTCCATGCTGCTCATGGATATGCTACCTCTTGAGCTGATCGAGAACGGAGCGTACACGTGTGGCTACGCAGCGACATCACCGCCACGCAGTTTGGGTTGTGCGCTTGCGAGCAGTTCCGGAACCACCTCTCCGTCAGTCTCCCCCTCTGGCTCATGGCGTTCACGGCGACGGTCGCTGTTGTCATCGGCATCGCCTGAGGCTTTGGACTCTCCGTGCGGTTTGGCTTCCCGTTTCCGTTTCCCTTGCTTTCCTGCACACTGCCATGGGCGCTGACGTTCATGCTCATGCTGCTCGTGTTCAAGCGGCGCGATATCCTCGAGACGGAAGGGCTGATCCGGAACATCAAGCAGTACCAGCTCGTGTACGGGTGCCAATTCACCCTGTCCGTCGTGTATCCGCTGTACAACTACGTGTACAAGTCGCTGGCTTCGTACGAGCAAACGGCGTTCATCCTGTTGCTTCCCGTCATCAAAATCGTCTCGAAAAACTGGATCAAGCGAGGACTTCCCAACTCGGACGACGCGATCCCAGAGGCCGTGGTCTTCAACGTCGTTCTTGGACGCGCTGCTGGAGTGACAGCCAACCGGCGTGGCAACATCCAGTCCAAGCTGGTCTTGTCGATGACCAACGTGCAGCAGAACGAACTGGTACAGCTTAGTAGGTAAATTGCTGTTGTAGTGATGGATCGGAGGTCTCAACGTGACTGGCAGCGGCTTGCGGACTGTAAGCGGGCGCTGACTACTCCCTCCAGTTCAAATGGCTCAGAAAACCTGTCGTCGAGCAGTGAAACCCCACGATGCACCAACAGACATACAGGCTTCCCACACAATGCTGCGAAGTCGATGATACCGCGAATATCAATAGAGCTGCCTTGCCAATCAATCCATCAATACTTTACCGCATGCTTACGTAGGGCTCGCGCCGTTTGTGGGCCGGACTGACCGCTAAGGAGCCTGTCGAGGCGTCGAGCGTCTTGCGTTGTGACAGTGGCGTGAGTGGCACTCGCTGGGATCCAATAGAGTGCGCGGGTGACGGCGGAATGAGCAGCGACTGGTGTCTGGCCGAGGGCGTGAACTGGTCCGTCGGTGGCAGTAGCAGATACCTCCAGCGACTAGCGATGCGTAGCTGCCACGTGAGCCAGCCCACGAGACACATGACCGAGATGCTGGACGACGTCCACACCGACTTGTTGAACTGAATCCACGACAGCAGTGCTAGGTACACGAAGAAGAGCAGCACGCCGACGCCCATGAATTTGTACGCGCGCATCTGCTCGCGCTCGCACTTGCGCAGCCACCACGAACTGAACGGTGACACGACCTCCAGCCTCACCACGTCCAACGCCTTGACCTCGTCTTCCAGTGAGTGGGCGGCGTAGCGCGTCACGGCCACGAGCAGCATCGTGCTCATGATGGTGGCCAGCAGCATCAAAATGCACACCAGCGTGGCCGCGATCGCGTACAAAACCACCACAGGCGCGTGGATGTCCTCGGGGATGCCCAGGTTACTCATAGCGATGACTGTGAAGCCTCCCAGCAGCGCACACTGCTCGGAAACCGTGTGGAGCTGCTCGGCGCGGGCCTCACATACGAGGTGTTCGTGCTCCATTTTCTCGCGACGGAGAGAGCGTTCGATGTCGGCGTTGCGCCACTCGTGGGCCCGCACGATCTCGTCATTGAGCCACTGGATCTCCTGCTCGCGGTGGGCCATGTCCTCGTCGCGCCACTGCTTCGAAGAGCGCAGGTCGTAAGACCCGAACAGCGCATTCACGACGCTATGGGCCATCATTTTCGTTGGAAATGTTGGGGGAAATGTGTTGGCGATTGAATGTTGGCGACTGTTGTGACATGTCACTGCTTGGGCGTGTAGAACGAGGGACGGTGTCCCGTGTGACGTGAGGAGGATCGAGTGGATCTTGAAGAGACGTGGTTCGTGGCACACTAAGGGAGGGCACCTAACCTGTATATTCTGGGTATGTCGATGGTGCTATGGAGGAGGCTGTGAGTGTCCATGGCCCACCAACTAGCCCACGTGTTGGAGGATCGATGCGGCAACATCCAGGCCAAGCTGTTCCTGTGGATGTTCGACGTGCTGCAAAACGATTTGATTCAGCTTGGTGCGTCGCTCGCTACTGCTTTCGAGGCGATTAGCAGATACCATGACCGGACCAACAACGACTTTGTGACCTGCAGGCACTGACTAATCGCTTCAGTTCAATTGTCTCAAGGTGCACCCAGTTGACTAGTGAAGCCGCCCAAGCCTAGGATACAAACCAGTCCTTGGTCTCAGTTGTTCACTTGGTCGGCACTGTGTGGAGCCATGCGAACCAAAACGTGTATCGTGATAGTCGAAGCCTGCATCAACCGCCACAATATCAACGCTGAGTGTGTGTGTCACGTCGGAACTACTACACAGCACATTATCCGTACGCACCAAAGTGCTCCACCTTGGTCATGGCGACGAACGTGACCCACCGCACTGCTCGACAACCCACTGCTTCGTGAGCACAAAGTCCAGCGCGTGGAGACTGGACACGCGCACTGACCAGGAGGGACGACGCGGCGGCATGGAACGCGTAGATAGTCACGTTGATAACCGACTGCCTTAGCTCTTCGTCGCTCATGACGCGTGGCGTCGGGTAGTGGGCGGGGTTGAGCAGGTGGAACATGGCCACCGTAGAAGTGTCTAATCCAGGAACCACAACGTGCGTGAGAGTCAGGGCTGCTAAGTCACTTGGACACGCGTGAACGACTGCGGTTGATATCTTGCATCGAGACCCACGCGGGGCAGAGGTCTTTAAAGAGAATGAGGTAGATCGCGTCCCCGCCGGCCCGGGCACTCTGGATCGAGTACGACACAAAGGAAAATCTCGAGAATGAAGCTCAGCGCCTCGGGCTTGATGTCGTCACGGTCGTCTAGCACGCTTGCCATACCATTCTTCGATGCGAGATTTGCGAGCGGCAGCAACAGAACGAACGCGGTCTGAGTGAGATCGGGCAGCTTGCGTAGCACGAACACGTAGCCAGGATAGATCAGCGTCAGCACGACTCGAAACTAGGCGACTGCGACATGGTCGGGCAGATCTTTGCGGAAGCGCGCGTCACGGCGTTGCTGATGGCGGATGCGAAAGAGAACACGCGCTGCCATGGCCGTCAGCCACACGGGAGATCCAAGCAAAATCGAAAACGGCAGAGGGTAACCGATGAAGTCGGACTAGAACGCCATGGCGGCCATGGCCAGTGCCGTGCCAAGGCTCGCGAAGCACCAGGACTGAGCTGCGACCATCGAGCTCGTCGGAAGGTGGTATTTGTGGACTCATCGGGTCAGAAATACCCCGCTTGTTAGCTTCACAAGGCAGTTCGGTTGGGTCGACGAGAAGGAGAATAATACATTGAAAGCAGATGCACACTAAATGCAGGTGGGTCATAGGCGTTGGGTCACTCCAGACGCAGCTTCTTTCGTTGCCGAGCAGCCACTTGACGTCCAAGATAGACATGGTCGTGAGCGCGTCGATGGCTTCGTACTCACTACGCGCCCGTGTCCTTGTCCGTGACGAGCTGGCCCGTGTGGGTGGCATCCAGCAGCAGCGTCTTGCCCAAGTACCCTTCCGAGGCGATGCGAAGCGTGCGGTCGAAGATGCTGGTCTTGGAGTGGTTCTGGTCCTCTCTGGTCGAGGCGCGGGCCGCTCCGTTGACGGATTTGGCGAGTGGCGTCATCGTTCCTGTTTGACTCGATGGAGCGACGTACTGGCTTGTAGCTGAGGTGGTGCCTCGCACCTCAAAGAGACCCATGGCCGTGACCTCGGGGACCGAGAATCGGAATTTGAACGGCTCTTTCGAGAAGCCGCTGTCGTGGAAGATGTAGTCGCCACCCAAGTGCACGAAGCCGCTCGGTCCTGAGACATACGCGGGCTGCAGCAGTGAGCCAACGGAGCACTTGGTGAGGGCGTTGACGTTGGCCATGCGCTCCGGGTCTCCTGGGTCCAGGCCGAGCACGTCGGCTGCCGTGAGCCCTTCCCACCCAGAGGTCACAAAGCGCTTCTGCAGCAGTCGGGTGACACGATTGTCGGCGGTGTGACGGTACGGTGTGAGCGTCAAGGCCAGTCTCAGTAGCTGGCCGATCACTGTGAGCAGTCCCAGCAGCGTGAACAAGTCGCACGTGATCTCACTGCCCCAGAAGCCGGCGATCTCCGGCGTGCCACCATCGACAGGGACCTTGAAGGGCACCGCTCTCGTCATGAACGACAGCGAGCCACGCACGACGAGCAACATCGTGAGCAGTAAGCCGAGCAGCCAGTTGTACAGTCGGTACGAGAGGAACATCGACACGCTGTCGATGTTCCACATGAGTCTCTCGCGCGTGGCGGGGCGGATGAACCGCAGCGCTCGGATACAACGCACGATGAACTTGAAGAACGCCCGTACGATCGTCTGCACGAGACACATGAGCCACGCGACCTTGATCACCGCCGTGAACATGAACAGCACGCTGTCCACCGTGATCTTGTACACGAGCATGGCGGTCGCGAACTGCAGCGTCACGTACGTGAGGCGGATGTTGAGCAGCGCGTCGAGGATACTCAGTGACATGTACAGCCAGTGGCTCATCCACACGTCCGAGACCATGAGCCAGGAGCCCGTGAACGTGACAACGGCGCGTTCGTGGCCGGACGTGTAGATCACCGACGCCATGGACGGCGTGAGGAAGGAATACCACTTGTCGTGGTCCTTACTCGCACGCACGCCGTGAGGAAGATAAGACACTGTCCGCTTGTGGAAGAGCGCCGCAATGATGCCCAGCGCGATCATCCCGATCGTCACGACGCTGTACAGTGCCGATATAAACGTCACGACCCAGCCCCACCAATGCAGAGCCACCAGCATCTCGGCTCCGTCGTCTACGTTGACGGACTCAAACAGCGAGTACTCCCAGTCGTCACTGCGCACGAGCGGCTTGCCCGTGCACGGACTCGTCTGGATGGAGACGTGGTACGAGCCTCCATCGGCCTTCTTGGCCAGCAGGCGGTTCTTTCGGTTCTTGCGAAGTGTGTCGAAGTTGTTGAGGATGTACTGGTGGCACAGTGTCGCGTTCCTCTGGTTCTTGGTGACACACGCGTCACGCCACGCAGTGGAGACCGTGAACACGTCGCACTTGGGAGCCGAGATGCTGTACACTTAGATGAGCACGCGGCGTGGGCCGTGGCCCCAGAAGTCGTCAAAGTAGTTGGCGATGAGGGGCGCCGAGTTGGTGTTGATGTTCGTGCACACGCTGTGGAACTCGCCGATCGAGCGGAGGTCTCGACGAGGCGTTTTGATCAGCGTGACGTGGCGATCTCACTGAGAGGCACGAGGCTCTGCGGGTCGAAGAACTCCGGTTCGACGATGTTGGTGTTGATGCCGCCCGTGAGAAGCCGCTGGCGGAAGGCGTCGTACTTGCCTGTGATCAGGTTCACCACTTGGTTCTCGCGCAGCGTGAGCACTGTGAGCGCCGTGGACCACACGTTGAGGAAGAGCAGCAGAGCCTTCACAAACGGGACGCGGCGTCGGGGACCCATGGCTGATAGCGACGTGACTGACAAGACATGACGGCGAGAAGGCAGGAAAGAGGCTCATTGGGCTGGAATAGAAACCGACCTGTGGTCCTTTGGGCTGCAATGCTAAACGTAGCGGGTCTAGCAATCCTTCATCGCACGATCTCCACGTGGAGAAACGGAGCGATCCCGTTGTTGATCCGACGGAAGAGGAACCGACAACAACCGTTCTGCCAGTCTCCGACTGGCATGGTCTCAGAAACCGATGCCGGGGCGCTATGGGATCCATCCCGGCAGCACAACTATGGGAAGCCGCCCACACCGATCCGTCTCACGCGTATCCGACGCTGCCGTTGCTCCAAACCATGAGCGGCACACTCGCGTGACAACCAGTCGCTCAACTTGTATTGACTTCCCAAATAGAGATTCCGCGCGTTTCATGGCGGGTTGCAACTGGAGTCGGGCTTTCTTTAGGCTCGCGTTCCTCGCCGCGCCTCGTATCTATTTCCAATGTTAGATGTAAATCTGGTCGGCCACAATATCCAGCACGCGCGCCTGGCTCGTGCGCGCAAGCTCAAAAATGGTCGCGAGCACGCCGCGGTCCATGCCGCTCAGCGCACTGCTCTGTGTGGACGGGTGGTGTACGACGCTGGCCATGGCCAACTTGGCAGCCAGTGGCAGTGAGCGACTACGCAGTCCTTCGGCGATCAGCACCTCCGACGTCTCCGGCGTCTCAGTCGAATCAGAGCCTTCGGTGGTGGTGCTAGTGGCTGCGGCTGCAGCTCGCAATGCCTGCGCCTCCTTTTTGAGTCGGTCCATTTCCATGAGCAGGTGCGAGTAGTCGTCCGTGTCGCAGTGGATACGCACGTACTCGACCTTGGGGTCTTTCAGGATCGTCTTGTACACCAGCGGGATCACGTCGGACAGATAGAACTCAATGCGGTCGTAGTCGAACGGCGTGAGCCGCAGCACGAGCCGCTCCAGCGTCGGACGCTTCACTCGGGCGTTCATGTCTTGGTTACACAGCTTGATGATGGTCGCACACTGCTGCGCCACGCGGTCGTGGGCTTCAAGATGCTGCGCGACACTCAGCGACGACACTCGGCACGTGCCTTGCTCGTATGCGTGGACCAGCGGCGCAATGTCCGTGATCTTGTTGCCGTACAGATTCAGCTCCTTCAGGCATCGACACTGTTCGACGATGGGAGCGACGTGCTGGTCGTGTAGCGCCATGTGCGGCAAATGGAGCACTTCCAATTGTCCGCCGATCAGCGCTAGTAGCTCAACGACCGAGTCTGCGTGCTGCTGCCTCATCTCCACCTCCGTCGGCATCGAACCTCCCACCCACGCAAAGGATTTCACGCGTCCGTTCGTCTGGATCCCAGTCTCGGAGATTCTGGACGGTAGGGTAGACTCACTCACAACCGCTTTCCGTGGGATCCAACCGGCGCCAAAGCCAGGCACGACGACGGCCACCCATCCTCGTAGTTGCCGCACGACTTGGAACTCGGTTATCACGATCTCGTCTTCATTCTCTGTATCCTCTGCCAGTGTCGCGACCATCAAACTCGCCGTGAGAGGCTGCTTCCGGGCCTTCGTGTTGGGCTTCACTTTGACCATTACCCGTTGGTCCATTGTAAAAGGCTGCTCGTCCAGTGGAGACTCCAGTCGCTGGTCCCCACGCTTGCGCTTCATGTTCTTGGCGGTTTTTGAATCCAGTGGAGCCAGGTCTTCCGGCGATACAACGCAGCTGAGTACACGCTTGAAAGTCTCCACGAAGCGAGGAGTGCACACAGAGTACGGCGCCACTCGCTCATCAAAATCCACGTGGCCAGGCATCTGCAGACGCAGTGTCTTCACTGCGGACGTGGAGTCAGCATGGAAGAAGCCAAACGCCAGCCACGCCGCCACACCGTCCATGTCGTCTGCTGTGTACGATGTGGCGATCTCTCGAATAGAGGTGTCGTACCGGGCAGTCGCGCCAACTGAGGCAAGCGGCTTGGATTCCTTCTCCACCGAGAACCGAAGCGTCTTCGAAGATTGCGACGTTGGTGCGCCGACAGGGACGATCAGATCCGAGATACACCGCTGGAGACTGATGTCCTCCACAATCCCCAGCCGCACGATCTTGATCTCTTCGATGTGCAGGTTCTCCGAGCCACGCGCGAGCTCACCCAGGTGCTCGAGGGCGCTGCCTGCGATCGTACAAAGCTCCGAAAACATCAGTGCTGTGACACGGAACTCGATGTTCGAGGTCGACCGCATCTTCTTCTGGGATTCGCCAAAGCGCTCGAGCACTTCGACGATGCTGAACAACAGCGACGTCGTCACACGACCACCGCACAGCGCGAAGCCCAGCTCGACCACACGCCTCGTGCGGCCCGACTTCTTCTCCTCTCTAGCGATTAGTCCTCGAAGCTCATCGTCCATCAATCCTTCAGCGTCATCGTCTTTCGTGGCAACGCCCATCAGAAACAGCTCCAGCATGTCAGGAAAGTTGTCGGGGATCGGATCGTGGTCCCACTGGATCAGGAACTTGGGGTGGCCGTACCGCAGTGACGCCAGCGCTCGCTGCGTGTGGGGCGCCGCCCACGTGTCACCCGTGATCTTGCGCAGCACACGGCGCCAGTTGAGTCGGTGCGGGTTCTTACTGATCTGATCGCGACGATGCTCGAGCGACGTCTGCCAATCACACTCGGACGTCGTGGCAACTCGCGCGAACAGCTCCAAGAAGCGCATGCGCCGTCTCAGCAGCGTCGCGAGTTTGCTGCTCGGATCGATCTTCGCCTGATTGCGCACGACCACAGTGAGATGGTCGAACGCCGCAAACGTGAGCCACGTCTGGTGTGGCTCTGGCAGCGCCTGGCCGGCCAGTCCGCCATTGGCGACCGTGAAGAAGAAGCCGCCGACGAGGTGCAAGTGCTTGCACGCACCCGACAGCGGAGTCTGGCGCTCTTCGGGAAAGTACGGCATGAGCTCCGCGGCGTCGGCATACTTGATCAACGCCGTCTCGATCGTCGAGGTGGAGGGTGGAGAGGCCACGAAGGAAGACAGAAGTGCCGCCATCTTGAAGACAGCGCTCGAGATCTGTGCCGTCGGTTGATGATCTCGTCAAGGCTACAGCAAAGCTCCTGTTTGCGCCGTGTGTCTGGGAATAACTGGTGCCATCCTGTCCTGTCCCGTTGGCATTGGAGATACCATTGGCTGTTATTGACAAAAGACTAATTTCGTTTTATCCAATCGACTACGTACTTTCTCACTAACTGAGCTAGCCTAACCTAATTGAGGCAGTTCACGCTGACGCAAGTTCTTTCCGTTCTCGAAACTCACATCAAATTACTTTATTAGCCCACGGCTCAAAAAAACTTCTCTACAGACGCACGATGTGGTTGTTCTGTCGGCTATTGCTCGGTGCGCGGTGCGGGCGATTCATCGGTGGCGGTGGTTGCACCGTCGGCGCGTGGTAGTTGTTGTCGTTGGCAGTTGGACGACGCCGTGGCATCGGCACGGCTGGAGACGCACCGCCGTTTTTCAGTTCATCCCGACGAGCGCGAGCCTTCATGCGCCAGCCCACGGCGATCGCGAACAGAATCATGAGCGTACCGCCGATGACGATACCGACGGTCATCCACGGCTGCCAGAAAGACGTGGCAGTGGAGGTCGTGCTGGCCGCCTCCGTCTCCACCGACGAAGGGGAGGAGGACGCGACGAGAGCGAATTTCTGGCCTTGGCCAGTGCCCGCCTTAACGCTCTTACCGTGGACGATAGCTTCCACAGTCACGCCTGTACTCTCATCGTACTTGACACCCTGAGCTTTCATCGCAGTGATCACATCGTCGTACGAGACCTCGACCATTTCGACGTTGTTGACCGCATCACGAGTGCCGTTACCGGACAGCGGGTAGAAGACCTTGTCGGTGCCTGGAATGATGACGCTCAGGTCCAAGTCGTTCTGCAGAGCCACCTTGCCAGCCACAGAGCCGGCAGGGTCCGTCCAAACGAGCGTCACTCGAAGGTTGGCGCCGTCTTTGAGCACGAAGGTGAACTTGGACTGGCCGCCCTCGATGACCTTGGGCTCTGAGCCCTCGGTTGAGTTCGGGAAGAAGTACACGCCGGCCCCAACGTCGTCCTTGAAAGAGACAAGGTTCGCCATCGTTGGCTTACCGTAGCCCTGGTTGAAGTCTGGGTAGGACGTCAATGCCTTCGCGGACGATTCCATCGCCACGCACGATGTCACACCGTTCCGAGGAGCCACCAGTCGACGGCTCATCTTCTCACCGCTGTGCAGAATCAGCGCCTTGAGCAGAGCTGCTGGGATAGTCTTCATACCGTACTTCGCATCCTTGACACCATGCTTCCACCATCCATCACGCAGCCACTCGTACAGCAAGACGGCCATACCTGCAACGACAGGCGTCGCCTGAGATGTGCCTTGCAGCGAGCACAGCGAGTTCGTTACTGTGGTGGAGCCTGGTGCCTCCGACTGGGACGACTCGATCGTCATACCCGGAGCGACCAGATCAGGTTTCATGCGTCCGTCCAGCGTTGGGCCGATCGACGAAAACGACGCGACAGTCTGCTTGTTCAGCACGCTCGAGCACGGTGTCTTCACAAACGAAGCCGCATCGTTGAGAGACGCACCGACCGAGATGACGTTCTTGGCACCCGACGGTGAGCTGATGCTGTAGGAGCCCTTGTCGCCACTGTTACCGGCAGCCACAATGATCAAGATCTCCGGGTTGTTGTACACGTAGTTGTCGATATCACGCGACTGAGTATTGTAGTCGTTGCCGCCAGTGCCCCACGAGAACGAGAAGATACGAGCACCGGCATCCACCTGGTCTTTCATCAGCGAATCCACCTCACCGGGGGTCTCCAACTTGACCTCGCAGCCGCTCTGGCCCATGCAGGTGGACGCCTGCTTGCCAATATCCATGAACGCGATGCGAGCGCTGTGGGCGATGCCCAGGTCCTTGCCGTTCGTGGACGAGCTGCCCGCCAGAATACCCGACACGTGTGTGCCGTGGCCGCACGTGATCTGCTCCGACTCGTCGTGGTCATTGCCGAACGTCTTGTACAGCACGACCTTGCGGGCCTTCATGTTGGTCTGGTCGTACATGTCGGTCGTCGACTGCGTGAACTGGTCGTGGTGCACATACAGCCCCGTGTCCGTCACGCCGACAATGATGCCATTTCCAGTGATGTTCTTCTCGCGCACGGCCGTGACACCCACCAGATCCTGCACGTAGTCGTCCAGTCTACGTTGCTGCACTTCACGGAGCTTCCGCGTGCTGGTGAACTCGACTGAAGACTCGAGTAGCTGCTCGAACGACGAGTTGGGTTTTAAGGAGCCCGTGCTCATAGAGTTCTTGAGGTCGACCCACTCGACGGCGTCGTCTTCCAGGATCGTCGCGACGGCCTTGGTCCACGTCGTGTAATCATTCAACGCCTGCAGCACGAGCACGCGCGTCGTGGCGTCGTCTTCTCGGTAACTGATGGCGTTCTGGATGCCCGTCACGGCCTTCAATTGGCTCTGAAGACGAGCAGCTACGTTGGACGCCGTGAAGCCCTTGACGAGGCGGATCTCGAGCGACGGACCGCCCGCGAGCGACGTCGACTTGGCCAGCGACACGGACGCGCGTGCGAATGGCGTGAGCTTGAGCACGGCAGGCAGCTGCACGACGCTGGTGATGCAGTCCAGGTCGGCGATCTTCTCGGCTGGCTTCTTGGGCAGATGCAGCAGCATGACGGTGGCATCAGCGCTGTCCATGTCACTGCGCGTGAGGAACGGCGTGAAGCTCTCGTCGTCTAGTGACCACAGGCCTCGTATGGACTCGATACACGCCAGTTCGTCGTGGGACGCATCTAACCGCACGAGCATGGGCTGGATACTGGAGCTGCTGGTCTCCGTCGTCGTCGTGTAATTCGAGAGTAACTCGTCCTGTACAAACTGCAGCTTACACACATCGTACGTGGCATTCGCACTACTGATCATGGCGTCGTAGGCCTCGAAGAACGCGTCGTGGAAGCCCGCGAATGCGTTCTGCTTCGAGTCGCCGACGGTCAGCGACACGCCCTGGCGTACGGACGACGCGCCGGCGAGCTGCTGGCAGGACACGAAGTCCACGGACTGCACGTTCTTGCCATCATCCGCGTTGTAGCCGACGCTCGCGTCCGACGCCGACGCCGACACTTCCTCCGACTCGACGAAGCGAGACGTGAACGCGCCTGGCGACGCCGAGACGGCGGCCACGACGCCGCTGGCACTCGCGCTGCCGTCCTCTCCGAACGAGTACGACTTCTGCTGCTCGCCGAGTTGTCTCCGCTGCGTGGAAGGCGTCGAGAAGGCCTCACATTTGGCTTCCTCGCACTCGCTCGAGGCCTGCAACTGGCGGTACGCGCGCGCGACGTGCGCGGCGCTGCAGTGGAACCGGCAGAAGGCCTCCTGCGACACAAACTCGAGGCCCTGGGCATCGACGTACGGCGCATCCGATGGTGCTGTCGCCGTCGCGCCATTCGCCGCGCAGGACGCGGCATACAGCGCCAACGCCAGCGCCTTGGTCGCCATATTCGTCCAGGTTTCCTCGGCGAGGTTTCCCCGTGTGTGTATGTGTGTCGCTTGCGCTGGGCAACAAGGCGGAGGTAGGAGGTGGAGGCCAAACGGGTTAGGGGAATCGACGGAGAGAGCGAGTGTGGCTTTTACGTGCAAAGGGATTGGTGTTGGGTGGCAACTGTATCAGAAATGACTGGGGACTTCTGGGATGACCAGCTTTGCCAGATGAGACAGCTGGTGGGTGAGGTGCAGCTGGCTCAGAGGAAAGTTGGCGCGGTGGAGCAGTCGTTGGTGACCCCAGCTTGGTTTGTTGGTGTTTTGTTTGGATTGTTTCGTTGGAGTTGTTGAGTTTGTTTTGTTGGAGTTTTTGGAGCGACGGAAGACAATCATCGCGAACACACACGCGCAGAAAAGGCGCGTTTGCGACTGCGAGGAAAGAACGAGGCGAGAAAGCGTCTTCGCATTGCTGCACTCCGGCTCCTCCCACATATACTTGAATTATGAGGTGGAGGCAGATAGCAGTGGGCGTAGTTGAGCTGACGGCGATGACTAAGGTATTATTTGATGGAGGTTTACGATCTGACTCTGTCGAGTCAGACCAGCGATCTTTCGATCGTCGCTGGGTTGAGCAGGCACTAATTCCAACGCACTTTTCACCAACAAAAATGCCTCCTCGTGGAGGATTTTTCACGCCAACGGGCGACGGATATTGGGTACTTCTGGAATGCCAACTAAAGTGAGCAGATGATGCCAGGGGTTCATTTGAGAAACAAAACGCCAACAAATCGAACGGATGATGGCGCCACCACAAGTATCGTTTAAGTAAAATGTAGCCATTCGCTGGTTGGTTAACGAATGTATCCATCGAAACGATCTGAGATGAGCTCTTCAGCTCACAGTCAACCGAAAGGCACACTCCATTACGCTGCACAGTAGGCTGGTGGGTACGACGAGACTGTGGCATCCGACCCTGTCCATGCATGAATAGATTCTCACCCACTCAGTATCAACAAGAGCATCAAGAACTCGGCCAAGGCTGGTGCTGAGGGAACTTCCGCGGCGTTGCTTCTCGCCTGTACAGACTCACTGGCGCACCAACCTGTGAGACGATCCTGGTTAAGCGACTCTGATATGTTCTATTATGTCACCCGCCTCTGATACTGAAACGTGAAGGCTCACCTAGTTGAACGATCGATGTCTGCATCACGTCGTCTATGCTCGGGAGAACAGTGATGGCCCACTGATTGAGGAAATGCGGGGACTCAGGAATGCGGACTGGTCTTCTGCAGCCACCGGAATTGGAATGTGTAGTCAGAGCCTACGGATGACATCAATACTTCCGGTGAGATACTCCATGGGATAGATGATGGAATGTGGGGGGGGGGGGGGG
>JAADVL010000085.1:0-65864 GCA_023334995.1 Pythium sukuiense | reverse complement strand
TTCGAGGCATGGCAGGTTTATCTCCAGCCTCCGATAATGGTAGATCGGACAGTCCAGTCCGTCTATGCATTTAAACCCATCGATCCTTGGTATTTTTCATCCGCCACCCTATGAACACGCATGTAGAACGAGTGCAATACTGTAGCGATCGTGGATGCTAGTCGTTGTCAGTCATTCGCCCTATTTCGTCGATGTTCGGAACCAACAATGTGTGGCCTCGATCTAGGAGTTGGAGAGTCTAGATAGAGGCGTAAGATCTGAGCGAGTGACATACCCACCGTTTAGCCTCGTTTTATGCCTCGATTTAAGCTAGCCAACCCCGAATTAATTCTAGTGCGGAGGGGAGGTGGGTCGATCTGTGGGTCCAGTTGGACCCGCAAAAGCAATGCAAAGCACAAAAGTAACAAGTCTATTACGGTGTCTTCATTTTCCGTTGCCCCAAGCTCGAAATCCCAGCCAAAATCCAGTCTTTAACCGCCTGATGACAATTGTGATCGAGGACTCGACATTGGTGGAATGGAGCGAGGCTGCGATGGTTCGTGAAGACGTTTTCAAGGAGTTACGCACGATTCTACTCGAGCGTGTGGAGTTTATAAAGGATCCAGTTCGCCTCATTGGTGTCGAACCGATTTCATCGTCCGTCGAGTCTATCCACTTGGCGCATGTGGACGGTTCGCGGTTTCTTTCACTCGTGGGCAACAATTGGAAAGGACTTATCTTCTTCAATTGCCTGTGGTGTGGCTTGACGACGTTCCCCGACGTCGTCTACCACATGCCGCGACTGACGTTGTTGGCTTTGGTGGCCAACAACCTCACGTCGATCCCGGAAGACTGGCGTTCCCGTTCAAAGATCCGTCTGCAGATGATTGTACTTGACTTGAATCCACTGCTCACAGAACTGCCCGACTCGATGTGGCAACAAGCGGCGACCTGTGGCGTGTTCTCGGCGATGAACACGAATCTGTCGGCTGTGCCGTCGTGGATCGCAGACATCGCTGGTCCCGACTTCTTACTTGCAGCTGCAAACACGCCTCTGTGCAACAATCTCCAGGCTGCTTCGCCTCGAGTCCAGTCACTGGTCGCATGTACATAACTCTCCCACAACAGCTAGTACTTTATATGCCAAGCGTAGCCCAAACATGGAAAACTTGAGTCGAAGACCCTCGATCAGTGGATTGTTTCGATCAGTTGCCGGGTCCGCGAGCTCCGATGTGCCACACAGTCTCCACTACACCACCACGGAAGCCGACCACGAAGTCGTACAGGTTCACCGTTGGGTCGCAGTGACCTGGCGTGAGAAGCACCTTCTGGCCGAGCGCTGGCATGGGGATCTCGGTCGAATTCTTCGCGTTTACATCAGGAACCAGGATGCCGTGCTCGTCTCCACCGCCTTGGTACACGAGCGGTGGCAGCGTTCGCAAGTCAATAGACGAGGACACTAGAGGTGGACCGGAGTCCAGCGAGACAGCCTTTGTGCCAGCATCTACCACGGCCCGAGGAGCGCTCTCGATCACGCTCATCACGCTCGTCAGCACGAACAAACTCTGCTCCCAGTCCCGAACGAAGCCTCCTTCCTTGTTCAAGTTGCGAGCGTAGTCGGCGTCGTTGAACAGGTACGAGCCAGGCTGGACTTCCGTGAAGACGCCGCTGCCAGCTTCCAGCAAGTACGTCCCCGTACCACCGCCAGTCACAACATCACAGTTGAGGCGCTCTTTCACAAACGCGTCACGCACTTGCTTGGCCTTGGTGCACACCTTCTCGATCACAATCGTCTTCTCTGCGTGGCTTCGAATGTGCTGAGCGCCACCGTGGTACGCCTGGATACCCTTGAGCGTAAGCCCAGATGACGCTCTGATCTGTCTAGCTAGAGCCACGGCTTCCTCAACAGAGTCGACACCACAACGGTTCTGGCCGACGTTCACGTCGACGAGAGCTTGGAACTGGACGTTGAAGAGCTCTGCAGCCTCCGACGCCTGGATGATCGTCTCCTTGTTGTCGAAAATGAGAGTGACAACAGCTCCTTGCGTGGCGAGCTGCGCCATGCGAGCGTATCGCTCCCGCCCGTAGACCTCGTTACTGAGAAGCAGGTTCTGGATGCCACCGGCAAACATCGCCTCGGCCTCAGCGACCTTCTGGCAGCACAAACCCACAGCCTAATACCAGCAACGACGCCAGCATCAATACTTGGAAGGCATTGCCGTAGGCATTGATAGATAGACGTGGGTTACCTGCGAGTGACTCAGCTGGAGCTGGCCGATCTCGGCACACTTGTGGGCCTTGGCGTGCGGGCGAATGGAGACCTTGGGGAACTTGCGTAGTGACTCGGGCAGCGCCTCCAAGTTCCTCTCCATCTGTCACAATCCATAGAGTATCCAAGTGAGCAAGGCTGCCTTTCTCAGTCAGTAACGGAGACCGTGAGAAGCACATACAGCCTCAAGATCCACGACTAGACATGGCGTTTCAATGGTGTCGAGAGCATCGCCGACGTTCGCTGGACGACGCCGCGTGAGCTTCTCAAGGCGCGAGGCACGTGCAGCTACAGAGGCGGACGAAGACAGCAGCCGCTTAGAGATGGTGACGACAGCAGCCGTGGCCAACGCCGCCGCCACGAGTCCTGTGCCGGAGCCGCTCGTCCACATTACAGATCCAGGGTCTCACTGCAACTGGGACCATAACTGCAATTCCAGGATACTGCCTAGATTAGTTCCTAGTTGGATCCTATGATTAGGTATATGATCTTTAATAAGGTGACATTCGCGTCGTTTCGTGTTCCAATGTGTCACGAGGGTTTGCAGCTAACGAGCGCTTGGATGTTGGGTGGAAGCTCTTGGATACGCGCACAGAGTGGCGTGCCACTAGCTTGGACATTGAATCCAGACCAAGCGACTTCAGGCAGCCATGATGGAATCGTTGAGAGATTGGTGCCTGCCAGTACGACCAGCTCACTCGTCCTGGCGACGCTACGCCACAGCTCATCAGGCAGTCCTTCCAGGGCTCTGTTGCCCGTCAGAAACAGTGTTTGGAGCTGCTGCGAGCCTGTCCAGGCGTCTTGGATCGAGAGAATGTCGTTTCCAGTGAGCGAAATGACCATGAGACGTGGCATGTCGTAGATGACGCGTGGGAATTGTGTGATGCCCGAGGTTTCACAGTCGAAATACAAGACTTGCTGCCAAAAGCCAGCGCCTTCGACCTGTGTGAGCAGTGTCGTGACGTTGTCAATGTAAAAAAGGACGATCTACTCGACTGACGGAGAGAGAGGCCTGTGAGGCTGTTCGGGATCTCCAGATCGGACAGGTAGATGGTCTTCAGACCTGGGAAGAGCGCTTCCGTTGGTGCCAAGTCGGAATCCCACGCGACGACCGTCGATGACTGTATGGAGACCGACTGCAAACGTGGAACTGGGAAAGCGCCGACGGAAAGGGCATCGACGTGCAATCCGAAATGGTCAAGTCAGATAGTGAGACCGTGTCGAAGAGGGCCAGCACGGCGTCCAGCTCAGCCGCAAAGCCGGAGATATTCGTGGCTGTGCAGTTGATAAGGCGTCCGAGGCAAGCCTCATTGGTGGAAAACCACGGGTTCACACGATGCAGACAGTCGTACTTGTCGACACGCTCGAAGTTGTGGAAGGCGCCGTGGGCGGAGAGAGATACGACCAGCAGAGCTGTCCCGTAGCACGCTGTCAGTACGTGAATGATCCGCATCGCGAATCTCCGAGAGCCCACCAGGTGGTGGTGAACGTCAACGTTCACGGCGCTCGCCTTGAGCGTTGGAATTGATGGTTCCTTGAGAACGGAGACTAGCTCTGCCAAGCTCAGGAATGAGTTGCCGAACGGCACGACGCCCATGAGGAAGTTGGGCCACGGAAGTTGGGCCACGAGAGCACGATCACGCGCTCGACTTCCCGCGTGGAGTTGATGGTCTCGTCGAAGTTTCCTTTGGTTGCCCTCTACTTGGTGTACGTCGTGAACAGTGACATGCTCATCCACACGGGGATGGCTGTGCCCCATACGAAGCCCAAGACAAAGTCGCTCACCAGCCATGCGATGCGCTGCTTGATCAACGAGTCGCGGTAGAACCGCCTCACGATCAACGTCGAGATACTGTTGATGAAGATCACGATCGCGTAGCACAGATTCAGTGGCGGGTAGCTTATGCTGAGGCTCGCAGTGCAGGCGCTGTACGTCTGTGTGAGCACCTCGATACCTTCGTCCAGAAGCAACCGGACCTAGAAGAACCTGACGTGGACGCCAAAAACCTCTCGCCACTTGCATACCGTGCGCAGTACTGGTACCAGAACGTGTCTGTTTGCAGCTTGAGCCGCGTTATCAAGAGCACGCACGGACGACGAGTCACGTAGCCGTCTTGGTATCACTGTTGCCGTTCCAAATCGAAGATGGCCACCACGAAACGAGCTCGGTACCAGACGCACGGGGTAAAACGTGTACACAGCTGACAGCGATGTGTACGTGGCTGCGATGATCGAGCTGTTGCTCAGAAAGAAGTCGTTTTCACTCGAGTACAAGAAGAATAGCCGGAAGACCCACAGAATTGACTCGGATGTGCGGTTGGTCGCGTAGATCATCGCGTAAAATGCCTACAAGGCAGCGTTAAGAGCGCCTGCGGAGAAGACAAGCAACCAGATCACTCGTAGCGTCCACACATGAGCAGATCCAAGACGATGGACAAACACCGTCGGCTGTGGTCCCTTTGCCTCGCGTGTTGCAAAGCTTGCTGGCCCATTGATCGGCTAAATCATAGCGTGGATGATGTTCGTGAGTGCGCTCTTGATTGGGAATGCTGGGTTACAGAGCAGGGGTCGGAAACCAAGCCATGCAAGAATAGAATCGATTGATCCGGCCCTTCCCGTACTTCCAAGGAGCACGACCGGCCATGGGATCCACTATTCGCAACGCAAATATTAATAGATTCAAGTACCCTGCGCATAACACATTGGTTAGAGTGCACCTGAATCGTGTCGCGTCGATGCGGCGGTGTCAAATTCTCCATGCCTTATCTTGGGTGCCTGGTCGGCTCAGGACGGCATCGTGTTGCCGTCCCATCTATTCAAACGTACCACCACTGTCTCGACCAGCATCACAACCTCTCCGAGCAAAAGACCAACAAGCAACCATGCAAGTCCTGCCGAGTGGCTCCATCCGGTCCGTGGGTCACAGCCAGCCTGACCAGAAGCGGGCTGTATCCTTCGCGTCCCAAGCCCAGTGTGTTGACGAGGTCATCACCATCAGCACGTGCGCGCGCACGTTGATCTGGTGCACGATCCTCTCCATCGTGGTCTTCAACACTGCGCTGCTCGTGCTCTTCGCGATTGTGTACATGCAGAACGACCGCAACGGCTCGCTCTTGTGGGTATTCCGAATGTTCTTTTTGTTCTCGAACGGCAACGCATTCCTCATGAACCACAGCAGCCAAGTCGCTATCGGGTACGCGCTTCTCAGCGGCATCTTCGCATTCGTGGCTGTCCGAATGGTGTGGAAATCAGTGTCCCGGCATCGGCTGCGATTTGGATCTGTCTATATAAGTCACACTCTCGGCTCCACACGAACCGGAACGCTATTGGCAAAGTCCGCTTCGGTCTTTCAACAAGTCAAGGCGTGGTTCAGGCAGTGGAATCACGCCATCGGCGTGCGTGGAGCCTACTTTGATTGGCGACTGCTCACCGAAGAGATCTTTGAGGTTTCCAGTCAGACCGCTGCGGCCTTTTCAGCCAGCCAGAGTATCAGCAACGTGCCGCTCAACATCATTTACGCCATCGTCATCTTCCTCAACAGCATCGCATCGTTCGTGTTCCGAAGGGTCTTCCAAAAGAGCCTCGTCAAGCAACGTATTGCGTGTCTGCTGACTGATCTCGTGCTGGATTTTGTATGGGGAACGCTGCTGCCAATCTGGATGTACCTGCCAATCGTCAAGATCTGGCTCGACCGTGAGAATGTGCTCGACTACATCGACAGCTTCGCCAACTCGACGCGCGAAGTGGAGCGCGTGCTGATCATCTCATGGCGGCTCTACATTCTCAGCATTATCCCGTTCTGCAACTCGCTGCTCAACCTTCTCGAGCTCCACAATATCCTTCGAGAACTTGCTCCGAAACGGACATCCTCCCATGTTGGGCCCGGACATCCTCAAGCATACTTGCAGCTGCAGTATCCTGTCGGTCGCATTCGCCCTGGGATCCTCATGAGATTGGCCCATGCAATATTGCCGATCTACGGTGTCGGCGTCTTGCTCATGACGCTCACGGCCAACGGCGTCTTTCGAACTATACCTCAGCGCAGTGAGTTTGGCTGCATGCATCGCGTGTACCCATGGTTCTCCACGAAAGAGGCGTGTCTCGGTCGGCAGATCAACTGCACCACACTCGGAATCCAAGGCTCGGCTCAAGAGCTGGAGCAAGCGCTGGAATATTTCGACAAGACGTCGCTGGCGGATCTCTTCTTTCTGAGTTGTCCGGGCTTCGAGATGCCGCCAAAGATCCAGTCGTTCAGCCGCCTTATGACAATCGTGATCACGGACTCCACAATCGTCGAGTGGAGTGAAGCGGCAATGCTACGGGACCAGCACTTCCAAGAACTCCGTACCGTGCAGCTCAAGGAGGTGGGGCTCGTGCAGGACCCCATGGGTCTTGTGGGCGTCGATCCTATCGCGTCGTCAGTGGAATGGATCCATTTGGAGGGATTGGATGGATCGAGAATCCTGAATCTGGTTGGGGACCACTGGAAAGGGCTGCTTTTCTTCGACTGTATGACCTGCGGACTCACGTCGATGCCTCAAGCCGTGTATCACATGCCTAAGCTGACCATGGTGTCGCTGGCATTCAACGACATCAAAGAGATCCCTGACGACTGGATCCCAAGGTCTCAGTTGCAGCTCCAGACTTTTTGGCTGGATATCAATGTGCAACTAGCGGCACTTCCGGACTCGTTGTGGCGTCAAGCAGCGACGTGTGGCATCTTCTCAATGAGCTGGACGAATTTGTCCGTCGTGCCCGAGTGGGTCGCAGAGATTGCGGGCCCGGATTTCCGACTAACAGCCATTGATACGCCAGTGTGTATTGGTTTTTCGTCATTGCCAGTGGCGATCCAGACCCTCGTGGTGTGCTCATAGACTCTGTAGAGTGCGAACTGTGACGGAAAAATTGGTCCTCGTACAGGTAAGCAATTTATTGGCGTGGAAAATGCAGATAATCAAATTGATGTGATACCAATGCGGAGCAAATCACTTGCTTACGAGGACGTCGTGTCGTGGGATGTAAACAAACTCGCCTCGAGGCTGTCTGGGCTCTGCACGACTGCGTGTTGACTGGAAACCGCGTGGTGGCTTGTCTGTCTCTTCTCATGACTGTGTACTGTCCGCCTTCGCCAATAATGCCTGAGACGGACTGGTACATACGTGCGGCGGGAAGCTGCTACTGGCCATGTGGGTCTCGTCCTGAGAACGTATCTCATACAAACTTCAAGTCAAAGAAGCGAAACATTCGGATGGAAGACAGCAGCGACTTAGTGCCATCCGGAGAAGAGGAACGGAGGCTGGCTCAGAAAGAGACTGCCCCTCAACACCTCAAGCATCCTCTTCAAGCCGCTCTGGTGGTGGAGCAGCTCAATTCATTCCAGCATTCGCCTTCTTCAGCACAAGCCGCACAAGAACCACACACTACTGAAGCATGAAGGTCTCTGCTATCCAGCTCTTTGCCCTGTGCGGACTCGCCGCGTTCGTCGCCCAGCCTGTAGTTGCCCAGGAGACCACGACGTGTGACGTGGAGTGCGTTGGCCCATACAACGCCTGCAGCTGGGAAGCGATCTACTCTTCGGACCAGCACACGGCGCTCCAGGCCTGTGATGCCGCTCTCAACAAGTGTACGAGTGACTGTGTCGCCAAGAATGGCAAGGTGCCGTATGTGTACAAGCCGTCCCCACACCCCGAGGCTGTCCAGACGACCAAGTCAGCCAACAAGAAGACCAAGAAGCCATCAACCTCGAACTTGCGCTTCGAGACCCTCAACAAGTAGAATGTTCTGTATGGTAAATGAGCACTTTGCCGTTTTTCCGAGTGTATGGTATAGATCTTCAATGGTGTGTCTGCAACTTGCTGGCAACCGTCATTATGAGCAAACTACCCGTGGCTGGACGCGAGCTGGTAGTCTCTCGGAGCTGCTACAGACTGGTGTGGCAATGGCGAGCAACATGAATTCTTCACTCGCGATGTCCCCGACCCACTCCGGAACAGCCGAGAGATTGGTCGCAATCATCGACATCAATCGACTCGATGAAGCTTGGCGCCACACCGAGTCCGGTAGGTCAGTGAGCTGAAAATTGCCATCGAGAAGAAGCAATTCCAGGGGAGGATTAGTGCGCGGGATCCAGTCATCGGCGATCGAAGGCAAGTCGTTGCCACTGACGGCGAGATATACCAATCGCGGCATGTGATACAGAACATTTGGGAACACTTCCAAGCCGCACGCGTGGCAGCCGAGGTACCGCACGTCCCTCCAGTTGTCGCCCACTTGTGAGAGCACACGGGACCCATCGAGATATTCCATGTACATCCACTCAATGGACGATGCAATGGGCCCTTTGCCAGTGAGACCGACGGGATCTTGTACAAACTCGACACGCTTGAGTTGTATCGAGCGCAATTCCTCGAAAACGTCTCCACGCAGCATGGAATCTTCACCCCACGCTACGATCGTCGAGTTCTTGATCATAATCGACATCAGCCGCTTGAATGACTGGATCTTTGGCGGCATCTCAAAGCCCGGGCAGCCGAACACGAACAAGTCCGAGAGAGACGCCTCGTCAAAGAGTTCCATGGTCTGCGCGATTTCAAACGTGGAGCCCTGCACACCCATGCGTGTGCAATTGATTTGGCAGCTGAGAAATGATTCCTTGGTCGCAAACCACGGGTACACGCGACGGACGCAGCCGTAGTGGTTGGTCTGGGTCTGGTAAAACCAGACACTATTCGCCCTGAGCACCAAGATCAGGATACTGAGACCGTACACGGACCCAAGCCCATGAGTAGCACGGATGAACGCGCCTATGGCCACTCGCCGGGTTCGTTTTTGCTCCTGGCGTTGAGAGAAGACTCGCTCTGGTTTTGATGGGGACGAAATCGGCTTGGAGGAGGCTTCGTGTATCGCCGAGTGGAGCTCGAGGAGACTGAAGCATGAAGTACAGTACGGGATAATACTGATCGCGTACAGCTTCCATGAGATGATGAGAACTCGTTCGATCTCTCGTGTAGCGTTTCCAAATGAATCCAAGTAGTCGAGCAAATGTTCCCGGTCGAGATAAATCTTGACAATTGGCACGTACATCCAGATCGGCAGCAGCGTTCCCCACACGAAGTCCAGCAAAACATCGACCAGCAGACACACAATGCGCTGTTGGAACGCGTTTGTCCGAAATACCCGATGGATCGCAGTGGTAGCGACGCAGTTCAGGAATATCACGACAGCGTAGACGATATTGAGCGGCGCGTTGCTGATACTCTCACTCGCGGAGACTGCAGCCACCGTTAGACTTGATACCTCCACCAGCTCGCCGATGAGAAGGCGCAAGTCGAAGTAGGGGCCACAAACACCGAATGTACTGTGCCATCGCTGGTACCACCCTTGAAGTGGCTGAAAGACCGATGCAATGCAACGGAACGCGAACCGTGCTCGTCCTCCGCCAACCCTTGCCTGAAAATCTGCAGGCTCAACCCGAAAACGCTTCGTTGATATAACTTCCCACAGAAGACGTAGCAACTCGAGCCCGAAGATCGCACTGAGCACGACATAGCTGATCGCGACGAAGGTGCTATAGTTCATGAGGAAGGCTTTGCTCTCGGAGTACAGAAAATAGTTCCGAAAGAGCCACACTAGAGAGTCAGGTTGGTCGTTTTGCAGATACAACATAGCCAACACGGCCAGCGAAGCTGCGTTCCCGACAGTAACCACAAAAATCGTGGACAGTATCCCTGCGCGGACCGGTTTGCTGAACTTGACGACGTCATTAATGCGCTGCGGCTGTAGCGAGGATGTTTCTGGAGCGTCGTGGACGGCCGTAGGCCCCCACACGACAGCGACCTTGCTCGATAACATGATGCTGCTGCACGAGTGTTCGACGAATCGCGAGCCGTGAACTCTACTCTGTTGACGAATGGCATTCACGGACTCAGAACCAAGTTGATCTGACCAGGTTGATGCCTCGCTCGCTGGCTGCTATTCTGGGCCAGGACGAATCTGCCTTCATCACTCGCTGTACCCTATTTTGAGAGAACTGATTGTTCGCTCTCCTGCTTGCTCCCCAGACTTCCCACTTCACGCCATGTCACTGACACCAAACACCTTAAACTCCAAAACGAAGTTTTGGGGGCAATCTCCCGATCGATTCCACACGATTTCGTCACTTTCACCGTGGAATATTTGCACATTATGAGTGTCGGAATCCGTGGTGACAGGGACGCATCGTTCCAGGCACTGAGCAGGCGTAGTGATGCGAGAACGAAGATGGCGCCAATCACGGCGCAGCTAATCCCGATGTAGATGCATTAACGCGGTTGGTGACCAAATGCAGAATAGGGACTGTCATGGGAGAAGCCCGTGGTCAGTCGCACACCACTAGCCTCCGTGTCTGTGCTGGCAGTGACTCCACGCTCGAACAGACTGGTGTATCGATAGCAGTGACCCGAAAATCTGGCCCCGCGATATCCGCGACCCACTCGGGGATCGCTGACAAGTTCGTCCAGCTCATGGAAAAGATGCCACACGTCGCTGCTTGATGCCACAATGAATCCGGAACCTGACTGAGCTGCGTGTTGACATCCATCCAAAGCACTTGGAGCTGAAGCTGAGACCTTGGGATCCAATCGGGAGGAATCGCAGTGATATTGTTGAGCGCCAGCGACACCATCGTGAGTTTTGGCATGTGGTACAGTGCATCCGGGAACGACGTGAGTCCGCAGCCCATGCAATCAAAGCATACCAACCCTTTTCATCGATGGCCAACCAGGTTCAGGATCCTGTCGACTTCTTCCCAGTGAATCCACTCAACTGATAAGGCCGATGTGGTCCTGAGCAAGCGTTACGTCTATCAGCTGGATGGTTCGAAGCTCGTCAAAGTGCTGGTCTTGTATCATCGCTGCTTCGCTCCATTCGATGATGGTCGAGTTCCTGATTATGATCGACATGAACCACTAAACGACTGGATCTTCGGCGGCATCTCAAATTCTGGACAGCTGACCACAAACAAATCCGCCAGAGACGACTTGTCGAATAGCTCCAGCGCCTCTTCCACTTCGCTATTGTTTCCCTGGATACCCAGTGTTGTACAGTTCAACTGGCGACCCAGACACGCCACTTTCGTTGAGAACCACGGATACACACGATTGATACAGCGGCAGAGCTTGGCAAAATATCAATATTTAGTTATCGACCTTTTGCGTTGAGGCCAATAAATTATTGGCAATATTCAAAATCCAAGTCAATATCTTGATGATTCGCTGCTTCTTGCTCGCGACAAGCGAAAGTCTTCGTTGGTTCTTTCACCGCGTCCTCGGAAAGCTCCCGATAGAAACAGCAGCGATTTCGCGCTGCTCTGACACTCGTAGCGCCATGGTTGGGATGAAAAAGGGCGCACAGGACGATACTCCGTGCGCTGCGAGTGAGAGACTCCTATGGCCACTCGTTGGGAGCCCCCAAATCGTGGCCCTTATTGGTCAAATATGGGGTGGCCGTCAATAACTTATTGACCGCATGTTTATTGACTAAATTGACTCGTCGATAATTTTTTCCCTAGCTCTGTACAGCCGGACTGGTAGTTGGGTATCATGTTCTCTCTGAGCGCTAAGATCAGGATACTGAGACCATAGACGGCTAACAATGCGTGCGCGATGCGGACAATGGTCTCAGTACACAGTCGACCTTTTCGGGGATATCCTTGTACTGGTCCTGGGTAGGGCCGGTCACTGGCTCGCTTGC
Source organism: Pythium sukuiense (assembly GCA_023334995.1). Classification (NCBI taxonomy): domain Eukaryota; phylum Oomycota; class Peronosporomycetes; order Pythiales; family Pythiaceae; genus Pythium; species Pythium sukuiense. Next base: position 53,887 of record JAADVL010000085.1, on the reverse strand, counting down.
GTGCTTGCGTACAGACTGTCCTCGAAGATACCTTCCGCAATGAGCTTCAGAACGGGATGATACTTAGCACGAACAGCTTCCACGAAATCGTGAAAACGCGTTCGATCTCTCGTGTGGAGTTTGCGAAAGACTCGAGGTTATCGAGTAGATGGTCTCGATCAAGGTAGGTCTTGACAATCGGCAGGTACATCCACATCGGCAGCAGCGTTCCCCACACACAGTCCAGCACAATGTCAGCCAATAGACACGCAAGGCGCTGCTTCATCGTACTGGTCTTGAAGACACGATGGATCACAGTGGCCACAACACAATTCAGGAAGATCACGACGGCGTAGACAATGTTGAGTGGCGCGTTGCTGATACTCTAACCCGCAGAGATTGCAGACATTGTTTGGCTCGAAACTTCCACGAGCACTCCAACGAGGTGCCTCAAGTCGAAGTACGGACCACGCACACCAACCGCACGGTGCCAAAGATCGATCCAGCGCTTTATACGCTGCCACGCAGAAGCAGCAGAAGCGAGAACACAGCAAACTCGTCTCGATTCCTGATTTGATGTAGCGTCGACTGGCACGACACGACGATCCTGCGCTATGGTGGCCTCCCAAAAGAGATAGAGAGACACGAGACCGAAGACGGCGCTGAGCACTGCGTAGCTGACTCCGATGAAGAAGCTGTGGTTGGGGATGAACGTGTTGCTCTCCGAATAGAGGAAGTAGAGGCGAAATAGCCACAACAGCGACCCATGTTGATTGTTTTGCAGGTAGACCGTCGCGAACACAGCAAGCAGAGCGGTGTTGACGATCGCGACACACAGAATGGTGGCCCAGATCATTACGCGCACTGGTCAGCTCAGCACGATGGCCTCGTCGAAACACGGTGGCACTGACGCAGTAGATACTGTACCAGGCTCGGCTGGGAAGCTGGCTCCGGACACGGTAGTCTCCTTGCTTGAAGACATGATATTACGGCAGGCGCTCTCTTACTTCTGAAATGAACTCCTGTAGCATCGATCTCCATAGGAAAGGAACCTCCATCATGATGTCGGACTGATGCTCGTTGTCTACTATTCTTGAGTGGGGGAGGGGGGGTACTTTGATCGCCTTGACCCACGAGCCCTCGAGCATCGACCGCGAATTCGAACTTCATCAGCTTGGACACTGGGAATGGAGCGATGAAAATAGGCGTGCAGCATGGGATGCATCGTGATTTCGCTTGGTGACAAGAATAGTAGGAGACCTGGCGACGCGATCTCGAATCACTTGTGTGAGGGGCCGAGATATGCCGAAAGAGTGAGAACCACCGCGATATTCGAGCGAGGCCAGGGGATCAAGGCATGTCTGCGCGATGGCGCCCACTGGAAAGCGAGAAACAGAGCGATCGCGACGATCCGAAGGACGATGAGGAGGACGAGGAAGAGGAAGAGGAAGAAGAGGAGGAGAATGAACGGTCGGACAGCGATGGAGATGATGTGGAGAGAGACGAAAACGATGCAAGCTATCGGTCGACGGAGCACCGAATAGATGTTGGAGACCTCGAGGACTCATTCTGGGACGATGATGGAGGAGAAGCCGCTCGCCAACTGCCTCTGCCCCCACATTTGGAAGACGAGTACTCACTCATTGACGTGCTTGCGTCGGAAATCCGCCAGCAAGCGATTCCTTCGTACCTCGACCAGTTTGATGTCGTGATTCCGGATGCGGAGCTACTTGTTGGCGCTGTGCCACTCGAAGATGTCCAGCAACGAGAGCGAGAGATCGAGGAGGCTGCGATCCGAAGGAAACAGCTCGATGTGGACATGTTCAGGCAGCGTGAGACTCGACTTCTTACGCGAGAAGCGCAGATCCGCGATGAACTCAGGCGAGATGCCGAGCGAAAGAACAAGGAACTCGCACAGCGGAAGCTCCAGTTTGCGGAGACCATGCAGCTACGGACCCGCAGACTCACGTACGTCTTCCAGCAGGCAGAATCACACTTGAAAGGAGTGCTCCGGCGCCAACAGGCCCGTGTGAGTGAGGTTTTCGGTCAGTTGGAGCACTCTCAACTGCCTGCTGAGCGAAGGAAATACCGCGTCGAATGGCAGCAAATCCCAGTGACCATCAAGATACGCGCAAAGATGCTTAGAGCACTCAAGGACAAGCTTCCTGCGGGCCAATATGTGCTTTTAGCGACTCTGTACGACCGATTGGGTGGCCATGCACTTCACTGGACAGCATGGGATCCCGAGAGTGATCCCAAACACGGAAAGCAACGCCGACGCCGACGAAAGAGACCACCGGGCGAGACTTCAACGCCACTCATGGGCGGGCAGCAAGTGAGTGACGTAGAAGCCGACAACGAGATCCGACGAGAGGATCGTCCCAATGTTACACAGCCATTCCACCACCGCGGACGCTTCTACAACACAGACGTGGCCATCAACCAGAACCTGTTCGTCGTTTGTCCTCCAGAGTCTCAGCTACGTCCTGGGAATGTGCTGGTCTTCGAGTTGTTTCTCCTGGATAGCGGTCGACGATCCAGCCGCCGAATGTCATCTACAAATTCAAGCCACGCGCTTCACGACCAAATCGTCGCGTGGGGTGCATTGCCGCTTATGACGCCCGAGTTCACGTACGTGGAAGGCAAGTTCAAGATTCCGCTGCTGCGAGGGGAGATGGATGCGACCATGGACAAGTACAGAGACATCGAAGACATGTACACGCAGGATCTTTCAGCGTGGCTCTGTAACCTGTATCTCCACGTCGCGCCAATGAAAGAGGAAATGGAGCGATTGATATTCAACCGAGCAAGTGGCGTACTCGACGAGGCGGGCAGATACGACGTTGAGATTGACCAACGAAACGCAGTGTATCGGCTGCCTGGGGGAGAACACAAAGATGACCAAAGCATGGAGCATCTCCGAATACGACGGAAGAGCCTTGCAGGAAGCCAAGCAAGCAGCTCAAAGAGACTGATGAGTCCAGTGGCTGCCACTGGGGCAGTCGGAGGCGATGCATCCACGTCAGCTACGATTCTCATCGACGAGAGCGGTGAAAAATCACACGATTCGTCACGAAAGGCACCCGGCATGCTCGGTTTTTGGTCCAAATCACCCAAGAAGAAGAAGAGCAACCGAGTTTACGTACGTACACCGACTGGCCGAGGCGAGGCGAGATATATTGTGAGACCTTGCAGCTAATTTTTGTATTCGTATGCACAGGCGGGAGGTGTCGTCACGCCACAACTTGATGAGACCAACGAGAACACGAAGGTCTCACCAAATGAACCACCCGAGGCTGACGACAAACAACCAAGTCTTCCGAGCCAGCTTGGCCCCCGTAGCCCTCGCGGACGAGGGGCTCCGAGTCAACGTAACCTGCTTCCTAGCCAAACTTCAGACATTCTACCTGAAGTCGCAGACGAGCAGGAGGACGGTGGGCCTCTGGATATCGAGAACTACCGGTTCTCCGTCAACTCGTCGTGTGCACGTGAAAGCGCACAGCACGTACGCTTCCACACGACCCGAAAACTGCGGTACTTACGCCACGAGCTGTTCGTGGATCTCGGCGTCTCCCGCCACAATCTCTTCAAGATGGAGTTTTGGCTGCTGGTACTCATGCTCGTGTTCGCATTGTGGCTGCGTGTATACGTCCACTACGTCTCGCAATGGCTCTTTCTCAAGGCCAACCGAGTTCCTGTCTTCTACTTTCGCCCGCAGTGGACGACGTGCATGGTCAAGTACACGTGGCGGACCATCACGACTCAGACCGAGATTGGAGTGCTCGTCATCGGCGTGCTGGGCAATTGGGCTCTGTTCGCTTCTCTTGCCAGTACAGCGGTCATAAGCCAAGCTTACATTGGCGAACTGCCAGCGTTTGGGTCCAAGTTTCTCGTTTGTATCGGCATTGCAGCGCTGCTGGATCCGTATTTGACGCTGCTCGTGGATCTCGTGAACCACCAGTACGACTGCGCGTCTCGCAGTGACTGCCTCGCCTCACTCACGTCCCAAGTGTGTCGCTGTGTCGACGGCGACGCCTTCAAGCTGTACACGCGCTTCCTGGCTCAAGAAGGGAGCGGTCTCGTGGGGATTTTACTCACAGTGATCGTGTACGCGGCGCTCACATGCCTCTCGCTCGTGGCGTTCTACATGTACTTGCTCCACGTGCACATGAACGGCCGCATGCTCGATGTATACCGCCGTATCCATGCCCAGGAAAGCGATCTATTCCTCCCGCATGACTGTGAGGTCTCGCTCCAGGAGCTCAAGGCAATTTGTGAGCAAGCCGGTCGATGGAAGGGGCCCCGGGGCAGGCAACGCAAGGTCTTTGTCCATGAATACGTGCTGGAGGACCCACTGGACCCGAGTTTCCAGGAGAAGTCGACCCACATTGCACTGTACACGATCAGATTGGAGGAATCCGAGGCAGGCAACAGGGAGCTGTATCGCCACTTCCTCAAGTCCCACGACGGAGCGATCATCGAGTTGTTCGGCCAGGTCGGTACGAACCACGACGGCTCGTGGCAACAGGATGCCTCGCCAGGCATGGTCTCGTCACTGGCGCTGCTGTACAACATCCTCCAAGACCAGCAGCAGCCCCACGCGGTGAGTCTGGAAGCCACGGCGTCGGATCTGGCCCAGCTCTTCGCGGAGGAGCCTGCGGCTGCGAGCAAGAGCAAGGGTTAACCCTTACGCCAGTTGAAGTGGATAGGCGTGCAGTTGATCGTAGTGTCGTACAGTATCTTTGAGGGGCTACAGTGTATTGTGCATTGCATTCGATCTGTCGACGGATTGTTGGCTCAAGTCGATCTCACTCCAACCCTAATTCCGCTGTTTTAAGCCCGCACATCGTGATAACACGAACATAAAACAACGTTTTACACAACCTACCAATCCATAAAACAACGAACAGTTACATGAACGCACGCAACACAGGCAGCCACCGGTATCCTCTGGCATCTAGTCACTCGGGCAGTATATTTTCATTCGTCAAGCACAGCTTGTACCAGCGCTCAATACTAGTACAGGGTGTCGACACGCCAAGTACTGTAGCAACTTCCTTCATCTCATGGCGCGCCATCTCTTGTCTATTGAGATCAATGTGAATTAGATTGAAAACGCTCGGATTGTCGTCAAAGAAGCCGCCAAATCACTTGGTTGTCGTAAGTCTACTTGAATTCGTCTAAAACCGTTGTTTTAGAGGTTAGGGCGACTGATAAAGTGAAGTTGGGAATTACGCAACTCAACGACCTCGTGATCAAAATCATTATTTTGGCAAGGCTCTTCCGACAGAACTCTTGAAATCCACAATACACTTCACCACTCCTCATCATTTCACGCAGTGATCCGACCAGACTGCAAGTGTTGCTCATTCCATCGAGGCTTCCCACAAACCCACATCACGAAGGCTTGCAGTGCCGTCGTCTGTGTCTGTGTTGGAGGGACACTCACTGTGCAAACCAACACACAATCCCCACTGTTATCTGGGACCCAGGGTGGGTGGGCCAACCGTCGGCATCTGGTGAGGTGGAGCACTGGGCGCGTAGGAAAGGGGAAGACTAGGAGACCCTACCAAAAACACACAGGAAATGCCGTTTTTCACAGGAAGAACTCTATCCACACAGAATCCGTTACGAACTTGCCGAACAGGACATGAAAATCAACCAACACACGCAATTGGCACAGAGATGCCTTCCTAGGCACACAGCTCACCAACCATTGGCCTTTCAGGATGTGTATGTCAGCAAAAACGCGTTGGTTGGTAGATAAAGCCCCATACCGTAACCCTCACTCCTCGCTCCACTTTGGAAAACGAAACGCATCATCGACGACTCCTTCCAATCGCAACCACCACCCAATCACCTTCAAGATGCCGTTCGAATACGGCTGGAAGCTCGTGTACGCCGACTGCTCGATCATGGAGATTGAGACCTTTCTCGACGCCCAGAAGACCTATGGCACTCCTACCGGCCAGCATTCTCCTTGTACTGTGTGCGCGGCTCGCGTGGACACCCACAAGATGCACTACGCGATCTACGCGTGCCAATCTGCAACCTGTGAGTTTGTCGGGGACGGCTGTGAATGGCATGCCATGTCAAAACTCTGCGAGAGTACTGGCCGCGGAATCCTCAACCACCATGGCCACCACCTGCCTACGATTCGGTGGCCTCCTCGCCCTGAACTCAATCAGACGCAGAAGCGCTTGGTTCGCAACGAGACATCGAACCGTCTGACGCCTTCACGCATCCTCAACAAGATGATTGACCGCTTCAAGCTCGACAACACGTATCCACTACTGTCCAAAGATACTCCATCTACTATCGGACAACCGTCATGCAAGACAACAACAACTTCGACGACCTCGAAACCGTCGTTGCGAGCCAGCCGTATCACAATGGGCTAGATGAGTTGACGACGTTTGCGTTCGGCTACCCAATAACATCCAGTAGAAGTCCTGCATTGACCATCGGATCTGAAGAGCTATCTTTCGTTGTGGGTTTCTCGACGAAGCGTCTTATGAAGAATCTTATCCACGCGGCTACGCACGTTCTACACGTCGACGCGACATTCAAGCTGAACACATGCAGCTTTCCCGCCGTGATTTTCGGCGGGCCGGACTCTTGGAGACAGTTGCACCCCGTTGCCTTCTTCATCACGACGGGTGTCAAGGAGGCCCAGATCGCGACAGCAGTCCGGGCGACAATACGTAAGTTCCAAACCGTCACCGGTACGTCGGCCGTCATCAACTTCATTGTGGCAGATACTGATATAGCCCAACGGAATGCTCTGGAGGCTGTCATCCAGTAGGAGCTCAACGTTGCGTTCCTCCCAACGTACCTGATGTGTTTTTTTTCACGTGATGGCGAACGTGAAAAAATACATCGGCGGCCTCACTCCGGTGCGTGCTTCGGTCTTTAAACACGTGTATCGTAATCAGTATTCTCGGTCGACGGAGGATCTCCAAGAGCGTGTCGCTGAGGCTCAGGCAGCGTGGAAGCAGCGTCAAGACTGTGTCGAGTTTGAGCGGCGCTTTACGAAGCAATGGCTGTGTGGACGCTTCACCGCGTGGCACTGTCTTGCGAGCCCATCGGGATACGCCAAGACAAATAACCCTGCCGAAGAGTTCAACAAACAGGTGAAGCGGGACTATACCCTTCGTGGCCTCGTCACCGTGAACACCTTCGCCCAGGACCTCATTGACCTTGCACACCACCAGTCCTCACGAGGCAAGTCATTTGAGGCCATGCCGCGGGCGTCAGAAGATCGAGTTCGTCGATACAAGCAGCTTACCAGAGAAGGGCGGCTGGTTGTCACGGCAGCGTATCGGAGCACAGTGTCATTAATGCTGGATGGTGTGGAGCGTCGCCAGTATCGCGTTTTACAGACTGGCAACGACCCAGTGAAGCTAAAGAAGAAACTCGCCGACACGCTCCGCGAGGAAGAACAGGTGAGTGACCGCGCGATCGAAGTGTTCCAACAACCGTCCACGGGATGGAGAGTGGACGTCGATGAGGCCTCTTGACAGTGCCGAAACAGCTTCAAGTTTCAGACTTGCGTTCACATCATGGCAGCCCAAGTCTTCGCCGGGATGTAAGTGGAGGGTGTGACGAAGAAGCGCAAGTTCGTCAGTAAGCGGGTGAACAAGCGAGGCCGACGATCCGCTGTCGGGCCAGCCTTATAGCTCGATTAGATGGGGACCTGCTAACAAGACGAAATGACTTCTTGATTTGTTCCTGAGGAATATCTGGTCTCTCGCATTCTTGTCCACCTACACAGGTTCATCCGTGCGCTGACGCTTTCTTCCTAGCGTCATACGCATCGCTTCGAGTGCCTGCATCTTGCTCGTTCGTGGAGTAGGCATGAGGAAACGCTTCACGATCGAAGTAAACGACTCCACATCGACGCCGGTGGAGACTATCTCGCTGGCTTCGGTCGTCGTTCTGGCTTCGGTCGTAGTTTCTCCCAGCATGCCAACTTTGGCTGGCTCATCGGCTGCTCCTTCTGTTTGGCCGAAGGTTTCGAACTCGGGGTGAGCGTCTGGCCGACGAAGTACACCAGTGAATGGATCAGGATCCGGGAAACCATCCGCCTGACACACTCGCATCGCTGTAGTCGAAGCCTTTGCGTACGCTAGGCATGCGCGATCTAAGCCGTCCGTCATTCCTGCAACTTATTCTTGCTGGTCAGGCACGGAGTCGATCGCTGCTGCACCTGGGATCCCGGCAATCATGTTGGCAACGTTGCCCATGGAACGTTCAATCCCTTCTCGATACTGCGCTGGCAAGCTCACGGTCGCCGCAGCGGCACCAGCATTTATAATCACCCTCACTGCCGACAAATCAGGGAGATCGGCTCCACTGGTCGCGACTGATATAGCACAACTTGCAACTGAGTGATAGTACAAGGCAAGGCACTCAGCCAACGGCGGCGAGCTTTCTCGCACAGCTCGAGTTCAACCGGCACCTTCGACCGCTTCACATCTTCTCGATCGCGACTGCTGCATCTTTGTGTTCTTCCCTTGCGAAGGTGGACGCTGCGCGTTCTCCTTACGATCGTCGATAGTCCCGTTGATGTTCTCGCTTGGAAACGATGTGTCGGGTGTAGCTGCCATGTAGCTCTCACGTTCAGCCTGTGTGAGTGAGAGCCACGCAGTGCGGGCAGCCCGAGACGTAAGCCACCAAGTGTCGTCGCTAGGGCCTTCCGATTCCCGCTTCAGGACTTGGCGCTGCCTGTACCCGCGCGCGTCTCCGCGGCGAAGATCCAAAACGCTGTGTGCGCACGCATTGCTGTAGTCCGTCGACTATATATGCAGTGGCGCCGATCCGCAAGGCTAGAGAATCCTTTCCTTCCGTGCTCAACTGCAACAACTGGTGCGCAGCCGTGAATGAAGCAGAAGTCGGCACGTGGCCTCCAGTACTGCTGCATGTTGACCACCGGTTCCGCGCGTCGTGCAGAATCGCGCACCACCACCCGCACCGTCACAAAACCTGCGGAATCAGGCACCCGCACTGTCCTGCTGGTAGCCTGCCAGCCCTCACAGCTCCTTGTCTGTTTCCGAGAAAAAATGGACATCCTACGAGCACTTGTCCATTTTTCCAAATATATGGACAACCACGGCTTTGTCCATATCGTCCGAAAAGTGGACAATGGGCGTGACCTTCGTTTGAAATGTCGCGTGGCCGAATCCTACATTCTGATTGGCAAAAAAAAACATCTTGAGTTTCCCTGATCAGGTCGCAAACATTCAAAACCAAAAAATAATATTGAGAAACAAAAAGGAGGAAATGTATTGATGTTTATAGCACTCGCCTACTCTTCGTTCAACGGCTTCAACTTGGTGTTGTGGCGATTGTCGTGGTCACGGCGGATGTGTTTCATCATATTTGCCTTGCGTCGTCGGAGTCTCGCTTCAGGCGTCAAGGGATCGACTCCCTTAATTTCCCGGAGGCGGAACTTGCAGACAAATAGCGGGCACTTCCCAGTGCGCTCTCGGAATCTCGCAACGTGTCCTGGAGAACCGCAACGATGTAGGTAGCGTTTTCTATCTGCACCGCATCAGAGGCCGTACTAGTCAAATACTCGAAGACTCCGATGTTTTCCTCCTCGTACGCGGCGCCACCGTGGATGAGGTCACCACGGAAGAGAAGCGCGTCGCCTGGATGGAGAATGACGACGCACTCGTCTGTGGTGAAGTGGCCGGAAATTTGGGTCAAGTCTGTAGGAACTTGATCGGTCACACAGCAGGAAAATCAGTAAAAACAGTAGGTAGGAGGTCCTGTGCCTGAATTAGGCACTGGACCAGTAGTGTGGGGGGGGGTCAATTAGAGCCACATGGGTGTTTAGGTAGCCGGTGACGTCATGTCACCCAATAACCCAGCTGGGGGGTCTGGGGGGCGGGGGAGGCCCTCGGGTAGCCTCCGCCCCACATGCAGAGAGAAGAGAATCAATTTTGCCGTTTCGATGACAAGTGTCCACGTGTCATACAGAAGGGCCCAAGGAGAACAAGAACACCAAGGAAGGACGCCGGGTATCGAGTACATCAAGGAGAGCAAGGCAGTGAACTAGAGGCCGGAGTGAACTTGATCGGTCAGTCGGACGGTTTCATATCAGTGAGACGTTCCAGGCGTTCCTGGTGGACTTCTAGCATCGCGAGAAGTGGGCGAATGGTGTGTGGAGTGACCGCTGGAGTGTGAGGCTTCAGCGACCAATTGACGTGACGACTTCGGGTCTTGATTCAACGATTCAAGATATCTAAGACGTCCGAGGGCGTTCCAGAGAGAAGAGCGCGTTCTCAACTGTTTCCAAAGACTTTGTGTTGGAGGTGGTGAGCCGCCAGAGCGAGTGTTGTACGCCGACGCTACGTTTTTCGACTCGCTACACGACAACTGGTGCGTATGCCAGGATCAAGATCGATAGAAGCCATGTCAAGTCACAACAACAACGAGGTAGAAGGGCCAGAAGAGCCGACGATCAAGGTGGAACCGCAAGTGACCCCGCGTCGTTTGAGAGGGACGAAGATCACGTACCAACTCCAACTAACGAGTCACGACAGGAACCGCTCTTACACGTTCTTAGAAGCGAGCCAGAACATGATGAAGTGCCAGCGCTACATCCTGCTGCAACCAAGTGACTCTGGTTCGTGGTTCGCCCCGTATGAGCTGCAGAAGGTGCGCCAAGCCAAGCCCGAATTTTGGATGAAGATCGAGGAGTTCAGTTTCGGCGACTTGCACGAGACGGTGCTGGAGATCGAGAGGATGCTGAGCCTGCTTGGGTACGACTTCCTGCGCCGAGCCAGCTTCGAGGAAGCTACGGAGCTGAATTTGGAACGTATCGCATACGACGTCGGCCTGATGGTATCGCTGCTACTCGCGGAGAATGAGTGGGAAACGTCCATACAAGCTTACCGTCGCGGCGACCACAAGTACGGTGAACCGGTGTACCTTGTGGTGGCGGATCCACCACATACACCGCAGACGAAGCGTGCCCCAAAGTCGATGAAGCAACTCCTGAATGAAGACGTGTCCGACGATGTGCCGTTTCAACGTGCGAAGAAATCTCCAGTGACCAAGAAGCTCGACTTTGATGACGTCGAAGTTACTCCGCCGGTCAAGACGAAGAAGCCAGGAAATCCAGTCGTTGACACCTTGATGGAGGTCATGAGCGCTGGTCACATGACCAAGGATGAGCTTGCACGTGTTGCCACTGCGCTATCGACAACTCCGACGAGTGCGAATTCAAAGCCAAAGGCCAAGGTCCACTACGGTGACGAGGATGTTGAGATGCGAGGCGCGAAGAAGACGGCCGTATGGGAAGACGCCGAGGTGGCCTGGATGTCGATGACGATGTTGAGTTCACGGCAAGGGATACGTCTGTGTGGTCCAGCGGTGATCGACCAGTGACGACGGTGCTCCAGAACATGAACATTCGCACTTTCGATGGCGGGCAGAATAACCAGATGATGCGCACTCTTGGTTGTCGCGTTTCGTCCACGTCGCCAATGTGTCCGGCTGGAACAATCGTCAGCGCCTGGATATGTTCGTGGAACACTTAACATCTCCGGCGAAGAACTGGTACAAGCAACTGCCACGCGACGTGAAGCTCGACTGGAAGTCCCTGCAGGCCAAGTTCAACGTCAAGTACTGCACGCCTTCCATCTCGCAGTGCTCGCATTTCATCAACTGCCAATAGTTCTCGATCGTGTGACCCGTCTTGTTGCAGTGATCGCTGACCGTTGAAGTTCGCTTGGTTCTGTGTCTGCTCAGTCGATGGCGGTGGGCGGTTGTTCTGATTTGATGGCCGCACCGGACGAAGACCTTCTCCACCACGCTGCGCGGCCCCTCCACCCCCTCCACTTGGTCGTTACCGTTGCTTGGGCGCTGTTCCACGTCTACTCGGTTGATCGTTGGAACTGGGTCGGTCTGGCCGTCCTCACCCCCTTTCTTGAATGTCACCTTCTTCGCAGGGCGAATCTGAGCCGTCCATACTGCATCGACTTCTCCTCCAGCTTGTCAGTAGACTCGAACGGCGTGAACCGGAACTGAAGCTGCAACGTCTTGTCGTGTAGAGTCTCGAAGAACTGCTGAATGTGATCCTCAAGGTCTTCGGAGTCGTTCCTGAAGTCGAAACCCGCACGCAGTGCTGCCGTGTTCAGTCGGTACAAGTAGTTGGTCGCCAACTCGTCGGACTTCTGCGTCAGCTTGTTGTTGGTGAGTCTTGGAGGTGTCGCATCTCATGTCGTGAAGAAATGCCGTGCGTTCATCGAGAAGATGGTGTTGCTGCGAGACAAGATGAAGTCCGGCGAGATGCAGGCCACGGCTTGGCGCTCGCCGCCAGGCAACGACTTGAGCATCGCCCATTTACGGGCCACGTGGTTGGGGTAATACGCAGAGTCTCGCCCAGAGACTTTGCTAAGGTGGCGGGCAGGGGCTTTTGAAAGCGGGATGAATCATAGACCATCTCGTCATTCATTTCATCAAAGCGCTTGAATAGCTTCTCCCACCCACTGTTGTCCAGCGCGGTTGCCCGGATGTTAGCCGTCTCGCCCGGGCCGACGACGCCGTTGAGGATGACGTATCCGCTGCGCATTGGGCGCTTGTTCATAGTGTGAATTGGGCAGTGAGGGCTGTGAATCAGTGCGCTTTCGCGTCGGTTTCCACACGGAAATGGACGGCGGCCCGCTCTCGCCATAATTTGCAGTTGTCCGTTTCTCTCAGAAAATGGACATGAGTCACACGAGCGGATGGTGGAAGGGCTGGTGGGGAACCTAATCGCTCTGTGTGGGCAGGCATCCTTCTGGATGCTGGAAAGAACCTCTGTGCGGTTGGGTATATCCCGAAGACTATATCTTGATGCTGAAGTGCTGGCTGGTGTTCACCGTGCTCTGCGAGCGGTTGAAGGAGATGCGGAACTCATGCTTCACAGCTGCAGGAATCGAAAACAAGTTGAACTTGAGGTCCGGGGCGTGGAGAACGTTGCGCAGCTTGAGCGTCTTAGGCTGGCCTTTCGAGTCGGTCACGAACAGCGATCATAGCACTATCGTGGCGCGACTGGTGGTATCCACCGTTGCTGTTGTTGTTGTTGTTGTTACCACGACCGAAGTTTCGGTTGCTTTGACCATAGCCATTGTTGCCGTTGCCGTTGCCGTTGGTGCGCCGACCACCACCGCCGTTGCGGTTCGGACCACGAGAGTACGGGTGGTGGCGACTGGCTTGGTCGTTGGGCGTTCATGCTCGGGAGCTTGAAGTCCGTAGGCAAGACGGTGTTCGGCTTGACTTCACCATTTTGGAGGTGCTTGCCGAGCACACGGCAGTTGGACATCGTGTGGTTGGCTCGGTCGCAATAGGAGAACACCCGAATGCTGTTGCTGACAACACGAGCAAGAGCTTCCGTGTCGCTAGCAGTAGCAGCAGTGACCAAAGCCCTCTCGCTCTTCGTCTCCGTGTTCTCGGGCGTACCGTTGGCAATCGAGAAGCGCTCGTGGTTGAGGCCCTTGTTCACATGGGACTCCAGGAGGCTCTTCAGCTCCTTGTACGGAAGGATCGGTTGGCGCGCCAGATGCGCATCTCGCTGTACCAGGCAACGGGCATCGCGTTGACGAGGAACACCGAGGCCACAGTCTCGTCAAGGCTGACAATGAGCACAGTGTTCAGACCGCCCATGGCGTCTTCATACTTGATGATGAACTCAGCGAGATCATCGCCTTCCTTGTACCGGGCATTGAAGAGGGACTTCATGATGTCGTACGGATCACCGAATGCCTTGGCGCCCTTGTACTGGGTAGAGATTGCGTGGTAGATGTCATACGCCTTGTCGAATGACTTGACAAGACGGATGTACTTGTCATCCAGCGTCTTCATCAAGAGCGACTTGACCTGGTGCTCAAGCGGCGGACTTGCGACGAAGAGAGCTTGGCTTTCGCCTTGGCCTTCGCTCTGGCCTTCGCTTTGGCCCGCCTTCTCGAGCTGGGCACGTGCCTCGGCATCCATATTCGCGCTCTTCGCTTGCGCGGCGGCGAAGGAGATCACGCGAGCGGTCGCAGGCAGCGTTGGCTCGTCGGTCTTCGACTCGTCAGCTTCAGCACTCGCGTCTTGGTCTTGAATCGACAGCGCGCGGACGTCAGCGACTGCAATCGAGGGCTCGTCATCGTCGTCTTTACCACCGTCGTCCACAGAGAGCATCGTCTCGTCGGAGTCTTCATCGGAGTCGCTCGTGTCGGAGGAGGCGGACGACATGTCTTCATCGGAGGAGTCGCCGAGCAGGCTCAGACCTTCGTAGTCTTCGTTGTCGACTAAGTGGAGAAGGTTCTTGCCATCGTTTTCCAGACGCCGAAGCCTTCGGCGTCCGTGAGGCGGGGGAAATCGGATGAGGCGGAGCTTGGCTCATAACCTGTTGAGGTGGAGCCCTGGGCGCGTAGGAAAGGGGTAAGACTAGTCAGGCAAGAGCAAATTGCCGAGTGTGTTATCAGGTTAGAGAGAGAGAAGCCAGCGGAACTGGAACCGTCTGGTAGACGTGGAGAGTGTGAGGCTCTCCATGTTGAGGACTCAGTGTCTCTATGTGATACAGTTGGTAGGATGGCCTGTTCAGTGCCACTCATGGCATTGCAGATAAACTCTGGCAGGACATTCCACGTTGCTGTCCCTTGGATATAAATCCAAGGAGGTATTAGTTCTACCAGGTAGATATCAAAGGCCTGCAGGGCAAGTGTACTGAGACAAGTCAATAACTCCAACAGCATCGAATTGTTGGCTGTGCAATTGACGACGCGGGATCAATTGGAAGGCTTCAGCTTCTGATGCCACACCAACTGCATCGTCAGCCTGAAGGGCGGAAGGAGTGGGAGAGACGCCGTGATCTTGTGGGCGGGCGGATGAGCAACACCCTTGTCGGCAGGAGAGTCTCCCATCGTGCAGTTGGATGGGAGACAGCTCTCTTCCGTCTTGCGGCTGCGACAAATCCACTGAGCGTGAACATGCGACAGCAGTGTGGCAGCCAGCCACTCTGGCTGGCTTTCCACATCACATCAACATCTGACCGCCATTGCTATTGGCTGAGCGACCTTCAACCAGCAGAGCTTCTTCGCACGACACACACATACCCTGTATGCTGCACATGGGGACCGAGCCACGATTGTAGAATCTGCAATGCAGATCAAGCAAATCAAACGATGTTCCTGTTGATGTAGTCGACACTAGTCGAGTCGACGAGGGTGCTCGCGGTACTATAAGCTTACAGTACTTCTTGAAGACCTTGAGCATCAGCCTCATGGTCAAGCGATCGCATTTTCAAGGTTGCGGTCTCAACCTGGGCTGAGCGATTGCAAGATCCCGTGATGAAAACCTCGAGGGAGCATCACTGATGCTTAAGCTGTCCACGCTCGCACGTCAGGAGACTGAATGCTTGCAAGGAGGTGCCGGTTGAAAAATCAATCAATCTCACTCGTGATGTTTCTTCAATGGAAAGAAGGTGTGGATGCGAGATTCCGTTGGCCCCACTGGCGTCAGTTGTAATCCACAGGAACGATCAGCAAGCAGACATCATTCAGATCAGGATCACTTTAGGGACGTTCTGATGCCACGTCAAGGTTTTTGATTTACGGATTTTACTCCATGCAAGGCACCAATCCATGCAAGGCACCACTCCAGTCGATCAATCTAGAGCCATTTTGGACATCGATAACGGAGAGAGCCTGGTTGATGAAAAGGACTCGAGCATCATTGATCGATGGCACAACGGCATGGTGCTCTCCGTCCAATTGATCTCGTTCTCGTCCTGATGTGCTGAGCTCATGGTCACCGATTAATGATCTTTCATGAATCCACCAAGAAGAAATGGCTTCAATCCGCAACCGCAGCTGGTTTTTGACGTCCTGTATTGCACAGTACGGAGTCGTCCGCTGGACTCATTCACGGTCTTCCTTCTTCTTTTCTTTCCATCCTCATGGTGGTTGTTCCACATTTCGTTGGTGCAGCCCCAACTTGGAAAAATCACTTGAGGCCCCCAAGTGATTTTTTGTCTTCACTGTCAAAACGGCACTGTTCTTGATTGATGATCCACGTACAGTCTCTATGAACAGAGAACATCAAACCTCGAGTCGAGATAACTCTCACCTCACTGAGACTTTGATCCTTCGCCTCCATCTAATTTGCCCACATACTGTACATCCCTGAAAGCGCACGATCAGATGGAGTAGATGTCCATCTGATCGTGCACTTTACGGACCAGGAAGCATCAACACATTTCCACCTCGTCAACATGCTGGGCCAGCATTGCTGGCACTTCATCTGCGGTCTCTCTCTCCCACTGCCGCTGGACCATCAGCAAGCCCAAACTGGCTGCCCAATTCGACGATGTCCAGTCGGGAAATCCCACGTCCCCAGCTGCAACACGACAGTCTCAGGTCCGCAAGGCAGATGGGGCATCGTCGGCCTGCTGCCACTCTGCACAAGCTGAGCTGAGCGCGTCCTCGAATCGAAGGGTGCAGCGTCCCCCCGGTCGCTTGTCAGCTTGGGATTTGCACGCCATTCTGTGTCGTTGCGGCGTGTGTGATTACTCGGCAAATCGCAGCCACACCTCGAGCGAGCACACCGCGAGCGAACGGCATCTCGTCGCGCTTGGCAGCAAGCAGCGGATTGTACGCGACCCGCAACTGACGGGTCCCTGTAGCGAGTGATCACTTCGACCTTTCGGACCGGCGAGTCATCTTCCTTGTCGTACCCACCCACCCACCCCATCGGCTCACTTCGTCTTTCGGTCCTCGACCCTCAGTAACCAACGTCAACACCATCATGTACTACGCATCACAAGACTCTGCGCGTAAGGCGTCACCAGTTGGCGGATTCTCCGCTAGTCCCGTAGCGTCGCTCCACGGCGAATCCGCCTCTCCGTCTACCAGCTCGGAGCACTCGTACAAGGCCTCATCGCCACTGACGGGGGCTGGGTCTTCGACCAGTGTGCGCGACATCCTCTCGTCGTTGTCGGTCTCAACGTCACAGGGCAGCCCACAAAAGAAGCGCCGCCGGGATGAGACCCTGTCGCCTTTGAAGGTTCTGCAGCAAGCCAAGGCGGGCACAACTCGCACAGGACCTCCGCTGACTGCGACCCATGAGATCCGCTTTCTCCGCAAGGAAGTCGCCGAGATGGAACACCACTTGCAGCAACTGGAGAGCAAGTGGGTCGAGACCATCCCTGATGAACGCATCATTCGCAGTGCCTGCCTGGCCGCCAAGCAGAAGTGGACAACGACCCAGATCGAGCAGCTCAATGCCGAGCTGCGCGACCAGCTCACGCAGCAGCAGTTCATCTTCGCCTCCCTACAAAGCGCTATCCTTCAGTCTCCTCTACAGTCCCAGTGCCGAGAGATGTATGAAGCGATCCATCTCGGCACCAAGCTCAGTACAGACGAGAACGAGCGTGTCCAGCAGCTCCAAGCTCACAGTGATCGCGGCATCTCAGTCGTCCCGGACATCATCAACCGGTTTACGGGCCACATTGCCAGCAGTCCGACGCCGTACTCGCAGACCAACATCACAGGAGGCGTCGACCACACGTACATCTCGAACGTGTTCGTCCTGGAACTACCTCACTCGTCACTCGTGGAAGTGTTTCAAGCCACACTCGGGTACTACTCGCAACTAGTGGGGGAAATGCTGCGCTGCGTTGCCACCAAGATGGAAGTCCAGGTGCGTTGGACACTACTTGTTGTCTGCGCGGGCTCTCAGACGTGATACTGAAGCGACTGTGTGCTCATCATGAACAGGCACTGAATATTCTCGGTAAGCTCAGCCAGTACGCCAAGGTGAAGTTCACGAACGAGCTGTTCGCCACTACTGTCAACACAACGTTCGCCGCCAAGATCGTGGACGGCGTAGCTGTCATCCACTCAGACGGCATCGTCAGTGACCCGCTCCACCCCATTCCTGCTGATGAGCCAGTGAGCCGCATCGGCGTGAACGCGTACGAACTCCATTGTTGCTGCTAGAGACCGTGGGCATCTCACTAACTCTTGTCGTCCCCTATAGCATCACTCTCACCCCTGTGACTGATCCAGCGACGGGCAAGATCAGTAAGGTCGTGCTGCGTCGAGTCCTCATCTACCGCTTCAACCTCCTTCCACACGACCCGCTCGTCCAGAAGGACATGAAGCTCAACCAGTGCATTATCAACGGCGACCTGTTCACGGCCATGGTCTGCCAGAACCTTCAGCAGCAGCGGCCAGACCTCATTGAGATGGCTGCGTCAGGCACCTACCACGTCTAGCGATCACTTAGGTCTCTAAGGTTTGGAGCCAATGCATGGAAGTACGTAGTGTCCAACACTGCAACTGATATAGAAGTCTCCTGAGGGAACTTTGATGATGATGGAGGACGGAAGCGCTCACGTTGGATGTACGTTCGCCACTGCGTGATGCTCCGTATTTTACAGAAGAGCGTCCCACAAATGAGACGAAGCCAGTTCGAAGTTCGCAGTGCATCCACAACTCGGCATACAACGACATGCATTAAGACAAAACCATGCCATGATGACACACGAGTGAGCATCTAGACAGGCTCAGGAACCAGGAACAGCATGTACAGGGGTGGTGGAGGGCAACTGAGAGTACTGTACATTGAAGAAGGGCAGAGAGCGGGTGAACCTTCAACGTGTGAGCAACCTCCGCCTTACACTGCTGGACAGTCCAAAGCCACCAAGAATCCAGCAAAAATGTGGATGGTTCGTCGAGTCATGTCCGACCCAGTCCGCGTGATGGAGAAAATGGTGATCCCAAGCAGCAGCACCATAATCGGCGTCCCGTCGCGTTGCGACAAGCTGGCAGAATCTCGGGCCAATCTGGACGATGGCGATCTGTCATCCATGCCAAAGAAAGGCTACTTCAATGTCCGAGAATAACCCCGTTGAAAACATACTAGAATTTATGCTGTAATCTTAGCGGGTATTCAAAATCACAGTCGAGAGGGGCAGAAAAGAAGAAGTTAACGCACCAAATTTAGCAGGCATTAAGTTGTAGACGCTGTATATTGGCAGTCCAAGATCACCCAAAAAACCTCCATAAAGTAATCCACGATGAAAATGGGTTCACTAATGTTTACGCCAAGGCTAATCGGGCGGGAGGAAGGCGTAACCCTACTCCCTTTGTGCATCGTGTTTCACTAATCTGCCTCTCGGTTCGTGAACACAAGATGACGGCAGGCTCTTTCCACGCATTGCGTCAACCTGGAGCAGTTTACAGAGAACCAAGACCATCAAACATCAAACACGAGACCAAAGACGACGTTGCAGTTTGAGGGTTGATCATCGGATGATCGTTGGTGTTCTGCACCCATTCGACTGGCATCAATCAAAGCGACCAACCAGCCGCTCCGTGGCAGCGGCAGCACCACGATTGTGGTTGCTGAGGCAAGCGGCCGATCGTTTGCGCGGTCGCGATGGCGCTGCACAATCAGCAGCGAAGCGAGCCGTCGCCTACCGTCGTCGTCTGATCCTCCCAGTGCGTTGCTCTCGCTGTCTCTTACTGTCGTGGCTGGCGTGACAGCATAAAGTGATTCGCAGCGCCCCGCTACGCCCCGTCATCAACATCACTTGGCTTCGTCTCCGATCAACCAGGCGGGCATCAATCAGTTCTCGTGCATTTGGACGCCCGCAAAATCAATCAGGGCATCTGATTGATTTTGTCACTTGACTCGCGAACAGATCTTCTCTCTTGCTCTTCATCAATCACTCGTCCACATGGATCATAGTGTGCAAGTGGCATTCCTACTAGCAAGCGGCATGACGGCGCACGACGAGCCCCACCATGGCGTCCAGCGGCTACAGTACACGGATGCGGAGACCAAGGCGACTCATGCTCATCCGTCGCCGAGTGATGTTTCCAGCCACGGCCACCGCCGTAAGATCCGCCGCGCGTCACCACGCAGTGTCAGCCAGGGCAGCCAAAGCAGCGAGGACGACGCAGCGGAGGAAGATCAATTAATGGACATCGACGCATTCATCGCAGCCCGCAATAGCTCCTCACGAAAGATGCCTCTGCCTGCCGCGGTGCGTCTTCCTTTATGAGATACCGTGGATTTAGGATTGAAGGACTCACTGATTGATTGAACGGATTGTAGCATGAGATCAAGTACTTGCGCCATGAAGCCGCCACGCTGGAACGGCAGTTCCGGCTCCTGTGTGCCAAGTGGAAGGCGCATTTGCCAGAGGAACACGTGCGTCTTCGCGCCTGTGAAGCGGCCAAGGAGAAGACCATCACGATGCAAGTCGAGCGCATCAACGCAGAGCTCAAGCAGCAGCTACTGCAGCAACAGCTCTACTTTTCTTCGTTGCAGAGCTCACTGAGCGAGTCGCCACTGTGGCAAAGCAACAAGAACTGCCAGGCCATCTACGGTGATATCCACTACCCACTGACACTCAAGAATAACGGAGACGCTGAGCGACAAGCCGCCCTGCAGGCTCGTTTTGACACTGCACTTCGTGAGGCACCACGCACGGTTGACAGGTACACGATCGACCACATTCGTTCCACGACGCCAGCGATCCCGTACTCGCACACCAGCACGTCGGGCACGGAGGAGTTCACGTTCCTGTCCAACGTGTTCATCTGCAAGATCCCAAACGCGTCACTAGAGCAAGTGTTCCGGGCCACCGTCGACCACTACAAACAGCTCCCGGACCAACTCAACCGCCACCTGGCAATGGATGTCTCAACAAAGGTACGGCATGGCTCATTGGCAGCTACACAAACCATCGAATTAACGTCGCGTGTTGTGTGTGGATCTTTCTAGCCGATCTACAGTCTCGATGAAGCACGCCACTATTCGCAGTTGGAGTACGGAAGTGGAGACTTCGTTGGCGTTCGTTCGAACGTCACGTTCCAAGCTGAGATGGTCAGCCTGGAGCTGGCTGTCGTGGTTGTCGACCTGGTTGATGAGGACGAACTGCACCCGACCAACTCAGTTAACCGACTTTCGAAGGACGGCCTGAGCATGTACGCTGCCCACGCTGTGTCTGGACTGTCCGAACTCGAGCTAATGAAGCGTCTGTGATCTTGTAGCCTCACACTGACGCCAGTCCACGACGAGTCAACCGGACAGAACTGCATTTTGCTGCGGAGACTTCTCGTGCACCGGTATAACCTCCTGCCCAACTCGTCTCGCTTGCACAAGGAAGTGAACTCTCTCGTGTCCTACGTGAACGGCGACCTGTGCATGGCGATCGTGTGCCAAGCACTTCAAGCAAACGCTACCAAGCCAAACGAGCACCGGTGAAAACTGCAATAAATTGCCTTTGCTGTCTCCTCGTACTACGCAGTATGCCCCACTGAGTACCTCGCATTGAGCGCTCGCCTTCTTGTCAATTTTTTTTTGTAAAATGTTAGTGCAGAAAGAGGTGAAGGTGGCGAGGAGAAACATCGATTATTGATTAAACTTTGACTCAAACGTGTACTGGATCCTACTCCGTTATGCCGGACAAGACACGGCTTCGGGAGTTTGTGCGAGACTGGTACACACGTTACACCCACTGGACCTGCGGGACGTACTGGTCGATGAACTCACGGCCAGCCGACACGCGAGAGTACACACCAGGGTAGCCGAGGCGTCCGCAGCCGCGGCCCCAGCTCACGACACCGACGAGGGTGTCCGTGCCATTGAGGTTGGTCACGAGCGGACCACCCGAGTCGCCCTGGCACGAGTCCTTGTTGAGCTCACCACCCGCACAGATCATCGTGTCCGTGACGCTCAGAGTCTTCTTGCAGTCCGCGTTCGAGATGAGACCGACGTCCACCTTGAGCAGCACGTTGGATTGCGAGCCGCCCTCGGACGTGGCACCCCAACCCAGCGTGGTGGCCGTGGCACCAACTGGCTCGTCGGAGCCATTAGCGAGCGCGAGCTTGACTGGAGGGTACGACACCTCCGACTCCAGCTCCAGCAGCAAGTAGTCGAAGCCCGAGCTGGCCGAGACGTACTTCGGGTGCTTGATCTTGCGAAGCACCTTGACCGGCGTGCCATCGGTCGCACCACCCAGGAAGTGGGTGCCGACGTTCACCCAGACGATGTTGGTGGCACAGTGCGCGGCCGTGAGGACCCACTTCGGGTGAACGAGGGAGCCTCCACAGAAGCTCGTGCCAGAGGCCGTTCGGCGCATGCCGGCGATGTACTGGGACGTGCCCACTGGCACCTCCGTTCCGCTGAGGACAAGCGGGAAAAAGCCCGAGTTGGCCTGGTTCCAGTTCAAGTCCGCGATGTCCGAACGGTACTGAGCGTAGCTGATTGGGTTGGCATCGACCGAGACGGCGGCGGCGAGCGTGGCGGCGAGGACGGTGGCGATCTTCATGATGGCCTGGAGAGAAGAAGGAGCAACTTGCGCTGGTGGAGGCGAAATGAAGAATGAAAAGAACGCGGTGGCGATAGCTGGCAGACCTTGCTGGGCGCTGAGAGCTCGCTGGAGCACTAGCAGGCCTGCTGGGTGTTGAGAGCTCACTGGAGTACTGCCAGCCAGTGCCGTGATCAAGACCATAGTGCACATCTCTCATCAGAGGCGCGCCCCTGGTGAGGGATGCGAGAACAAGCTTCCGGCTCGGAGTGCGTCGACGCTTCCAACCTTCGCAGCCGCGTGAATCAGACGACCGGAAGAAACTCGCATCTGGGTTCCGTCGAGACGTGGGTCTTGCACTTGCTAAAGGCTGGCTCGCTGTCAATGCCTGCGTGAAAGCTCGCTGTAATCCCTCCTCGAGATGAAGAATCGAACGTGAGCATTGCCAATCGAAGAAGCACTTGGGCTGTAATCAGATCCCACAGCAACTCAAACGCATCAATCGTGGGCGTCCACTTCTCCAAGCGTTGCGATCATCTCGACTAATGAGTCGATCAATGAGAACCATCCTCAGTTCTGCCGACTCAACTGCGGAACCTTCGAACGTGGGATCTCTCGGGAATAATCAGACGAATCCCATCCAAAAAACAAGCACCACATCTCACTCGCTAGCTGCGTCTTCCAGACTCCAGATACACGTACTAGTACCTGTAGACGGGAAGGAAGAGAGCCCTTCGCTCCCATTCGGATTCCGCATCAAGTGGAAAGTTCATCACGTGATCTGAGCAAAAGATCGGTTCGAATTCCCACACGTCACATACAGTATCTGCGACGTGTGTAGTGACACCCGCATTTCACTGACATGTATACGTCACTAAGCTCATAAGAGTGACTAAAATGAATTGGTTGGCTGCAAACATGAAGAGGGCGCTCTATTCGGGTGGTCTGTAGCTGTTGGGCTCGCCTGGTCCCCTTGGCTCGCTGGCCACATCAAGACAGAGATCCAGGTATGGCATCGTACGAGACGCCACGCGTGGACGTGAACGAGGGCGGATGGGGCCCAACGCGCCTGCCTGAGCAGTTCCTGAACGTGCCGTACGCGCCGTTCAACAAGGGCGACAAGCTCGGGAAGGCCGCCGACTTCGTGTCCAACTATGCTCCTCGCGGCGGTCGCCAGCGTGACCCATCGGGTGTGAACGCCGAGTTCCAGTACAAGCACGACGCCGACGAAGACGCGTCGTTCCAGCTCGTGGACACGGCCAAGGCCACGCGTCCTCGCAACAACGACCGTCTGCGTCCGTCGTGGAACCAGCAGCGCTTCGGTGGCCGTGGTGGTGGTCGTGGTGGCGGCCGCTTCGGCGCCACGGACCGCAACGCCGAGCCAGTCAACCCGAACGCGCAGTCGCGTATCAAGGGCCAGCAGAAGCAGAACAAGCGTTGGGACCGACTTAGCAACGCGCGCCGCATGTTCACGGGCCGTCGCGACGAGATCAAGATCGACCGCACGGCCTCCGTCAAGGTCGAGTCGAGCTGGACGATCATCGAGCAGTTCGAGCTTGGACAGCTCACGCGTCTTCAGGCCAACATCCCGGATGCTGAGGACCTCAAGTGGTGCGGCTCGCTCCAGGAGTACGATGGCACATTCGACCGTGTCACGAGCAAGTCCGACCGCCGTATCACCCGCTACGACGACCGTGACTTCTACTACGTCACGACCACGGACGACCCAGTCATCGAGGAGCTCGCGACCAGCGGCGAGGCCAACGTGTTCGCCACGGATGCTATCCTTGCGCACCTCATGGCCTCGACGCGCTCGGTGTTCCCATGGGACATTGTCGTTCAGCGTGTCAACAACATGGTGTTCTTCGACAAGCGTGACAACTCGGCCTTCGACCTTGTCTCGGTCAACGAGAACGCCTCGGAGCCGCCAGCCTCGGACGATCCGGACTCGGTGAACCACCCAGACCGCCTCAGCCTGGAAGCCACGATGATCAACCAGAACCTGTCGCAGCAGGTTGTGAAGAAGAACGTTGTCAAGAAGTTCGAGGACGCCAACCCGTTCGCCAGCGAGGAATCCGTGCCAGCTACTGTTGCCTACCGTTACCGTAAGTTCGACCTCGGCAGCGGCATGAACCTCGTGACGCGTTGCGAGCTGCACGCCGTGTCGCTCAAGAACAACAACGAGAACTACGTCGCGACCTACGCGCTCAACGAGTACGACCCAAAGCTCTCTGGTGCCATCGAGTGGCGCAAGAAGATCGACCTGCAGGTGCGTCGAACTTTCTGTCTCCCTTGCTGCTGGTGGATGTGTGGTTGTGGCATTGGCATTGGCATTGGCATGGCGCGACGGATCTCGATGATGGCTTTATATATACGCTATTCTGATCGGAGGTCTCCTCGGAGGCCCCATGCGGAGAGCTTCAAAACTTTTGCTGAGAGTTCCGCACGCCATGCCATGCCACAGTCTCACCACATTACTCCGCCCATTAGCACCACGCATGTTGAGTGGATGAATAGCTGACTGACTCTCGTATGTTTCTTCTTCTTTAGCGCGGAGCCATCCTGGCCAACGAGCTCAAGAACAACGCCAACAAGCTGGCCAAGTGGACGGCGCAGGCGCTTCTGGGCGGCGTGGACGAGATGAAGCTCGCCTACGTGTCGCGTGTGACGTCCAAGGACCCGTACTCGCATGTGCTTCTCGGCATGCAGTCGTACAACCCGAACACGTTCGCCACGCAGATCGCACTCAACCAGAACAACATGTGGGGTATCATCAAGATGCTTGCCGAGCTGCTGCTCGAGCAGCCTGAAGGCAAGTACGTGATCATGAAGGACCCGAACAAGCCGGTCGTGCGTATCTACGCCGTGCCGTCGGACACATTCGAGGAGGAGGGCGCTGGAGGCGACGATGACGACGAGGCCGACGAGTAAACCAGTGTGTGTATAAGTAAGCAGTCTCCTGTCCACGCGGTCGCCTATCTTTCTCTCATATACCGCCCATGTACTGGAGTACTCACTCGCTGTACGCTTCCGTCCATTGATGTTCTTTCTTGATTGATGGACCCATGGAGCCGCTGCTCCGACCCAACGGCTCATGGGTGACGTGCGCCTCCGTCTGCTGGATGCTCGATGACGCGAGGCACCATGAGGCCAGCCAGTAAACAGCTAGATTCACAGAAAGCGGTCCAAGCACAAATACAGTGGCATAACAAGGTAGGAAACACTGAAAGACAAAAGGGTGATGCATTCGAAGAATACCTGGTTTTGATACATCAGAATGACGTTGTCGGTGATGAGGCTCATGATCGCGTGAATGGGATGTGCTGACATTTGCGGAACTGCTTTCCGCCTGGAACACGTGCAGAACGCTTCCGGAATCGATAGAAGAAAACGCCAACAAAACTGGAACTGTCAGCATCTCCTCTCCATCATCGCCAACATCTACGGTATCCTTCAACAGAACCTGACCGCACCAAACTTACTGAGTCAACACAAAACTAAAAAGTTGGCGATTCCAGTCGAGAGATTTTGTCGGCGGAACACATCTGGACTCGACGCAAGTTTCGCTGGTGAACGTCCGAGTCGCTCTGCTGGATCGTTCCGACCGACGATCGTTTCTGTTGGTGCCAACTTTTTGCGAGAGCGCCAACAATCCAATCGGCCACGAGACTACGAGATCCCAACACGGCCGTGGAAACTCGAAGCGACGCGAGCAAGCACTCCACGCCGCCGGCTCCCACGAACCCGCCACGCACCCACGCACGCCAGCACTCGGTCAACGGCTCCCTCATTCAACACGCTATCCAACGAACCACTAGCGCTCGCCGTCGACTCTCTGTGTGTCTCGCAATCCGTCCGCGTGTGGAGACCTTCGAGACGATCGAAGAAGAGCTTTTCAGCCCAAGAGATGGACTCACCAGGGATGCGCAAGGCGCGACTGCGACGCTCGAGCAGTTTCTCCCTAGCGAGTGGCCTGCGGCTCGGACTCTCGACGACCAAGGCGCTCACGCCGAGCGAGAGCTACTATGGACCCGCGCCAATGCTGGACGAAGATTCTCTGTCGCCGGTGATCAAGGTCAAGACGAAGCCTCCAAGCAGGCTCCAGTTCGTGTACGACAGCGACGATGCGGCCGACAACCAGCTTGAGTCGGGGGGAGAGTCTCAGGGTCGTAGCGACCAGGAAGATGAGACCGACACAGAGACGGACAGCAGACCCGTGACGCCCAATGTGCCACGTCGCCAGGTCACGATTCTTGAATCGCCTGTGGCTATGGAGACGCGGAGGAGACCGCAGCGACGCAACAGTGCGGACGCGCGGTCTGTAGCCTTCCAGCCGATGGCGTTGACCCAGTATCCGTACAACAGCACGAGCAGCTCGACCCAACCGCCGTCCAAGCTCAGTGCCGCTCAGAAGCGTGGATGCTTCCAGTACATCAAGCGACGCCATAGTATCGCCATGGCGTTCGCATCCACGAGCCTCAGTCAGCAGCACAGCCGAGGCAACAACAACAGCAGTGTCAACCACAGTGAAAGCGACGAGTCCGACGAAGGCCAGAGCCAGTGGGAGTTCGTCAAGGCCAAGCACGGTGTCGAGATCTTCAAGTCGCGTCGCAGTCGCTGCGAGATCCGAGGCGTCACGCGTGTCAACGCCTCGGTGAAGAACGTCATGTCGCTGCTGGCGGCAGGTGAAAGCACCGAGAGCTTTTCTCACGCGCAGCAGATCCTGCTTGGACGGGACCAAGTGCTGGAAGCACGAGTGCTCGCGTCGTGTGTGCCGTCCAGTGCGTCCAGGTATTTCCACTGCGGGCTCAAGTACATGGCACTCAAGAACCCGTTCGGTCTGAACCCCTTGGATCTCGTCTTCCTGGACTACACGGACGTGTCCACGACGCCTGACGATAAGCTCATTGGCTATCGCATCCTGGAATCCATCCGTGTCCCCGAGTTTCGATCGGTTGCCAAGTACACGCGAGCGTCGATCCGATGCGAAGTCTACATCGTGCGTGAGACGGAGATGCCCGGCGTCGTAGAAGTCACGTTCGCGTCACACTTAGACCCGAAGAGCAAGTACTCGGCCTCGAAACGACACACGTGGCTTGAGCAGACGGTCGTGCGGCTCAGCAATGTACGCAGCTACGCCGAGAAGGTCAGCTTCTCGCACCGCTTGCTGCTGGAGAAGGGGAAGCTCGTCAAGGGAGAGACTCGGCACTGCTGCTTCATCTGCGATTCCTCGTTCTCATTCTTGCGGAAACGCCACAACTGCCGCCTGTGTGGTGAGGTCTCGTGCGGACGTTGTTGTCGGAAGCTGCCGATCTTTGTGGGCACAGAGACAACTCGCGTGCGGGTGTGCTTGGGCTGCATGCTCCAGTCACGACGCCAACCGGATGAGCTTGGCCGTCTCGACGTGGTCCAAAGTCGACGCAACTCGATCGGTAATCAGACGTGGATTGTGTACGACGAAATTGAAGATGTCTGTGATGAAGAAGACGAACATGAGTAGCAAAGCTGATCATGAAGAACGTCCGCCGTTGGAAGCGCGACTCCATGATTGACGTGTCGCCGCTGTATTTGCAGAGCAAAAACTCGATAAATATCTTATCAAAACTAAGGTTAGAACGAAAAACCAAACCTTGTCGTGGACCTTGTCTTGGCGAAAGCCCTGGTGAGTGAGTGTTCCTTCACCCTGGCACTGTCGACGTTGCTGGAAGCTGAGCAGGAGGTACCAGTGGCGTAGGCTGAGTAGAGGATGCGGGAAACTCCGTTGCGGGGGCTTTGGTCTCCGCAGCTAACGAAGGACGTTCGACCACATCGGCAGCCACTGAGCCATCCAATGCGCTGGTGCTGGGATCAACGATATCAGGAGATGCCGAGGCTGTTGTCGACGGAGACAGCACTCGCTCTTCTCGCTGTGCACGTTCCTCTCGGTCTTGCAAGGCAGCGTAGTGATCGACGACTTCCGCCATCGCCTGCTCCACGATTTCTTTCGTGACAAAACCTTTTGAGTACTTCACCTTGCTTGTTTCGTCTTGCAGCTCGGTCGTGATTTGGTTGGTCGCCTCCTCGAAGCCCTTCTCCACAGGTGCTGTGGCCACTTCAAGAAACGCCTTCCATCGTTTCATCGATCGGGTCTTCTGTCCTGGTATCGACGATAACGAGATTGGAGAAGAGTTCCCAGGGTTTTCAGCCTTGTCTTCTTCGTCTTCATCGCCTTCCTTCATTTCCTCGTCATCGGCTTCGGTTTCGCTCTCCGGGGACATGCGCAGCATGTTGAACATACCGACAACTTCCTTTTTGTGGTCCTCCGTGACCTCGGAGTCGTCAATCATGCCGTCCAGATCACAATTCCAGCAAACCGCCTCGTCACCGTACTCGCGAGCGCAGCGTTTGTGATAGTACTTGAGACAAGTCTCGCAATGGACGAGAACTTTAATCCAGGCACTTTCCTCGCACAACACACACTCCTCCTTCGGTCGTGGCGCGGGTGTCCGCTTGATTCTCGCAATGACAGCAGGGTTGCTTCCGGCCGAAGTTGCACCGGGAAGGGTCCCGAGAGGATTAGCATCATTGTTCCTGTCATCGCCCACCGCTGGTCGAGCATTCAAGCCTGCAGGTCGCTGCTCCACAATCTCAAAGTAGTCGTCCTCGTCGTCGTCCTCGTCTTCATCAACGGACTCGTCTGTCGAGTTCGTTAGATCCACGACTTGCAGCAGTTTCGCACGAGCGAGTTCCTCATCATCATCCGGATCTTCATCGTCGAACATACTCTCTCGCATGAACTGCAGGAAGTCAGGGCTGCAGTACCCTAGAGCTGGCTTGGCTACCGGGACTCTCCTTGGTTTAGCCGGATGCTCTTGCTTGATGATTGGTGACCGGCTTGATGGAGGACCTTGCACTGACGTTGTTGACTGAGGCGGCCGGGATGCAGACTGAGAGATCGACTTGTTGCGAGGTTTCAGAACATTCACGCCGCTACCAGTACTCCCCGACTCACGTCTGTTCTGCACAGTAGTCTGGCCGCCTTCGCCCGAAGCCAGAGTTAACACATGTGGCGAATTCAAAGGTACTACAGGCTGTGCTGGAGGTGGAGCGACTGCTTGATTTGCGCGAGGAGCACTTGGTGCCGAACCGACTGACTGCGAACTTACTGTTGCTTGTGGTGGACTCACTGCTGGTGGTGGTGCAACGACCAGTCGCATGGAACGTTCCCCTGCTACCGGAGTTGGCACCGCAGGCTGCGCGGGGTTTGACAATGCCGCAGAAGTTGATTCAGGTACTGGAGTTTTTGCTGAAGTTGGCATCGGTGCTGGGGTCGGTGCAAAAATTGGTGCTGAAGTCGATGCTGGTGCTGATGGTGGTGCTTGAACTGGTACTGGCATTGGGTCGGCTTTGACGACACCAGTTCCCTCATTCGCAGCAACTGGTTCCACAGGGGAAGGGGGAGGCACCGAGACTGTGCTTCTTCTTCCTGCGCTGATCTCGCCACCCGAGAAATCCTGAGAATTGAACTCCACGGAATCAAATATACGTGACTGAAACAACCGAGAGCTGTCGTCGTCGGAGTCGTCTACGACAATCAACTTCGGCGCTGAAGCATTACTTGAACCCGCGTTCGAAGACACAGCCGAAGATGGCGGTTGCGCTGCAGTTGGAGCCAAAGCAGTCGAAGTAGCCTGACGGGTTGGAGGTTCTGGCTGCTTGGCAGGCGACTGGGGAGCTGGAGTCTGCGTTGATGATGGCTGAGGAGCTTGAGGCCGAGGTGCTGCCTGCTTTGGAGGTGGAGGCTGTACATCCGAAGTCCGCGAGACTGGAGGTTGTGAAGTTGGCTGCGGGGGAGCGGGGCCGTCAACGACTTGAGGCCGTGTGACTGTGGATTGGGTTGTGGATGGCCTCAGAATAGAAGGCTGCGTATCCGGCTGCAACGCTTGAGCTGGTTGACCTGATGGTTGTTGCAGTGGAGGAGCTGCCGTTGGAACTGGTTCTCGTCGCACTTGTGGCTGTGATGGTGGTTGTGGGACGCCACGACTTGGCGTGTGCGTCGTATTGACTGCACCACTTGGCACAGCAGTAGCTGACGGATCCTCTACACTCGGTCGTCGAGATCCATTGGAGTGCGTCGGCTCTAGTTTTCTTTCGGCTCTCGACGCAGCTTGTAAGATCGGTTCAATCAGCTCTTCATCGAACGAAGCCGTCGTTGCATTCGTCGCAACTGAGGATGCCGGACTCGCTGGTGTACGGCGCTTTTGCTGTCTCAGCGTACTCACGACCACGTCGTTTGCTGGGAAGTCATTCAAGTAGAACTCGACTTCGTCGAATATCCGGCTTTGAAAGAGCTCGCCCGGGGAGTAGTCATCTTTATCTTCTTCAACGAGTGGCGTCACTGGCACACTGGCTGTAGGCTTTGCATCAGTCCTCTTGCTGGTCTCAGTCACAGTCTGCTCTTCTTTCTCCTCTTCCTCCTCGTTCTTCTCAGCTCCACGCAGTGCGAGCCGTGAGATTGACTGCTGCTGTCGTACTCGCTCTGCCTCTCGCCTGATGACGCTGGCCTCCGACTCATCCTCGTCCGACGAGATCAGATCAATCACGTCACTCGTGCGTTGTACTGGTTGTACTGGCTCGATACGCGGCCGCTTGTTCGATGTAGTCGCCGTTGCCGTGCTTCCTATTAGAGGCAGACTGACGCTCACTGCCGCTGTAGGCCGATTCCGCGGGATATTCGACGCGGGCGAAGGCGCTCGTGATGGTGGCTCCACTGACGAGCCCGGCGGATTAATCTTCGCGCCTCCAGTCGCTTGCGGTGTCGGTGCTTTGGCAGTTGTACTGGCGGTCTTGGGCCCGTTGGAACTAGGCAAACCGCCGTAAATCGCCGGTCCAAAGCTTCTTCCGGGCGTCACGAACCCCGTCTTGGCCGGTGGCTGCTGCGCTCTTCCATGCGCAACGATTGCTCCATTCGTTTGCTGGTGTGGGAGCCCCTCGCGCGTACGATGTGGCGTCATAACGCCACCAGGTGTCGACCATTGAAGTCGGTTACCGCTGCTTCCAGCGGCCGCTGGAGGCTGCGGACGCGGCTGCGCCTGGATAATCGGGTTCGTGAGCCGCAGCACACCCGCAGACGTCATGTGGCTGCGTCCATTCGCAGCTGTGGCTCCATTTACAGCCGCAGTTTGCCGCCGTTTGGCCTCGCAGTCGCTGCAGTAATCGCTGTCGTTAAAGTTGAGGCAGCGGCACTCGCGACACTGCATGGCGCCGTGCGACGTCTGAGGGTTCGTCTGGTCGACCATGCGCTCCGCCGCTGCATCCACGCGCCCACAGACACACACAGAGACGCAGAGGATGACGCCGTTGCCCTTGGCTTCGTCGCCGCTTGGTGGTCACTTCGGATGGGGAAATGGTTGTTGGCGATAGCAGTGGAGAGTACCGTATACACTCTCACTAAGTACGAACAACAAGGTATTTATGGAACAGCTGAGTTGCAGCACACGTAAATAGATCGGTGGGTGCCTTTCTCAAGAGTGTGGAATACTACTGTTTGGATCTACGTAGACTGTTAGCACGAGTCGTTTGGGTCGATGACCTGGTGGAAGGCGTCGGTGACGGCGGCGTACGAAGCCTTCTCTTGGACTTCGTACACGTCGAGGATCGATGCCGGGTCGGCTGCGGCGGTGTCCAAGGCGTTGGCAGCGTCGATGAACTTGAGCGCGTCGATCTCGGCGTAGCTTTTGCCCGTGAGCTCCGTGAACTTGCGCACGCGGAAGTCGCGGGCAGACTTTGCCACGAGTAGCCCATCCGCGGACACTTGGAGATTCGCGTCGACAATATTCGCACCGATCTCCGAGTCCGAGGTCATACTGCGTCGGTTCCAGTTGGCCGAGCCAATGGACACGTAGACGTCGTCGATCACCACGACCTTGCTGTGTATGTAGAGGTTGCGCGACTCTTTCGTTGTGTACAATTGGAACTTGTTGGGGAATCGCTTCTGGATGGGAGCGACCATGTCGAAGAGATACTTCTCGTAGCCCACGAGCTTGTTGGACGTGACGGTCCGCTGGACGACGACGATCACACGCTGGAGACGTGGCAACACCTCCAAGATCGCACTGAGGAGCTCCGGAACTTCGATAAAGTACTGATCTTCGATGTACAGGAACTGCTTCGCCGTGCGAATAGCCTTGATACGCGCGTTCAGGATCGATCGCTCGCCGTTTGGTGCGAATTCTGGGTATCCCTTGTACTTGCAGCTGAAGGTGCGTGCGATTTGCACGCTCACAGTGCCACTGGTTGGAACACTCAGTGGACCACTCGACGTAAGTGGAGGCACAGGTGAGTACTCGGGGTTCTTGAACTGGATCACGCTGTCCAGGGTGTCCTGGGTCGGCTTGGTCTTGGAGTTCCATCGCGCCAAGAAGTTGGCGCCGACATCTAGCGCGGCTAGGCCCTTGACTCGCAAGTGCCCATCGATCCAACCATCAGAGCCGCGATCGATACCGGCGTTCTTGCGCAGAATAGATTCGTTGTGGTAGATCGTGTCCCAGCGGTCTGAAGTGAGATCGATGCCGCCCAGATACGCAACCAGCTCATTCTTCTGGCGCACCACTAGCGTCTTCTGGTGGTGCGAACTGGCAAGGTTGGGCAAGCGGTCGTCGAAGATCAATCGCCCTGGAGCCGACACGTTGCTAGGTCGAGGTAACGCGTTGATGTAGTCGCGTACTTTGATGTTCTGGTCCCGCTCGAGAATGTTTTGCCACACGAGCGCGCGAAAGTCCACGCCACGCCTCATTGCTCCGCCAAAGACGGCCTTGAAGCCAGTAACCGAGCCGTTCTTGTCGTTCACTGGATCGAACGGGATCTCATCCACGCTCCAGGCGGCAAGGTAGACGCTGTCGTTGGTCGTCGTGGCGCTCACGTCCTTGAGAACGGCCGAGAAGAGCTCGTTGCCAACCACGTACGTCGAGACCGCGTTGCCCTGAGTGAACACACTCAAGTCACTGCGTGGCACGCCGTTGCGCGAGGCCGTGATCTCCGCCTGAGTCAAGAACCAGGACCCCGCATCCAGCGTTGGCTGCGTGGGCTTGATCTCCGAGCCGTCGCTGACGTCCGTGTCATTGTTGACAATCAACCCGCAGCTCAGCTTGGACCAGCTAAACTCGCAGACGTGGCACGGCTGGCAGATACACAGCCTCGTGGCCATGGACACAGGATTTTTCAGCGCGCGGCAGTTCACACCGGAGCGTGCGCCGTCCGCAGACAGCGCCAGCAGCGCCCACGACACCAACGCGGCCACAGGCGCGTACATACTGACGAAGACAGTTGGAAGGATACGCTGGATTAACCGCGTCTTGAGCCAGAGTCGGCGAATAGCTGAATGAGCGAGTGAGCCTTCATGAGGTCGACAGATACAGTGCACGAGGGAGGTCGATCTAATAGACTAGATCACGCGTGTGGCATTGGCAGACGTAAGGCGTGGGTCGCGTCCTGTTTCTGGTGACATGCGCATTAGGCCGCCACACTCGTGGGTTGGAAATCCATCGCCGCGTGCTCCTCTCAATGGAGGCGAAGTGAACTCTGGACTCCGTGGTTCAGAACACGCCAAGAACTTCCACAGGCCACGTCCATGACCCGCGATGCGGCATTACTACAGGGGGACCATGACCGGAAGATCGACCAGATGGTGACAAACTCTGAGACCTTGAATGGAGAGCTCATTTGTTTTGACAAAACAGGGTAGACAATGATATGACGCTACCATATTGAGGTTGTTTCTTCGCCATATTGATCATAAATTAGTACAATATATCAAAATGCATGTGTCGGCTGCATCGTCCGGATGGATGGAGGCACAGAGGGGTGATTGCTTTACGGCCACTACGGTTATGGCTGTAGGACAACGATGAGCCAGGGTTTGTGCCTCGCTCGATCGAGTGCTTCTCGTGCTTCCCGTGCTTCTTCAGTGTCGTTCTTCTCGAGCTTCTTCAGTGTCGTTCTTCTCGAGCTTCTTCAGTGTCGTGCTTCTGTGGCAGCTCAAGCTTCTTCGGCATCTGGGATTGCTGCTGTGGCTTCGTCTTGTTTGACTACTACGATTCTTCGGCTTCTTCGACTCCTGTGGCTGCGTCGGCTACTTTGATCGTGTCAGGCTGGTGTAGCATCTCGCGCTTGTGGAGCCTGTGCGGCAAGAAGGGCAAGTACGGCGACAGCTACGGCGACTGCGGTAATTACGGTGACTTCGGCGACTCCGGTGACTACGGCGGCGTGTTCGGCTCGGCACTTCACTTCTGGACGTGCTGTCGAAGCACCCTCGATGAACGTGTTCGCGATCGATGGAGTTGAAAACGTGAGAGGGACTGCGCCAGTGGACTCGACGTCCGTCGTTAAGGTCGTGGAGAAGGAGCCCGTGAAGGTGGTACGAATGAAGAGCGTCAGGTGCTGCACTCTTTGTGATGGTAGAGTGGGCTGCCCACCATGAACTCCGCGCCCTCAACAGTGCGGCTGCCTGTCGGGACACGCTGATATCGCTGCTTGGATTGAAAGTCCACGAACGATGCTAAAGAGGAAGACAAAGCACGAACGTGCCCAAGGCCTATTACTTTCGCTGTGTGTATTTAGTTGGTTTTTCGGTCAAGTCAAGTCTTTGGGCAGTCACTGAGGACGCCAGCGGACGCAGGATGACAAACGTGGTCTCATGATGGAGTGAGGGCCAAGGTCAGCTGATAGGATGGCGACTGTGATAGTAGCGGCAGTTCGAGATACGACAGCGAGAGCTCAGAGGAAGAACGTCACGAGCGGCGTCAACGTCGGCATGAGCGACGCAAGGAAAGGAAGCACAACGGGTGACCCGTGGTGGCGAGGCCTCGACTCAAGGTGACCACTACGTTCAAGCCAACAGTCCGAGTACAAAGTCGAATCCGTGATTGCTGTAACTGGTATGTGGAGGAGCGACATACGTTGGAGATTCTCCACCACGCCTGGTGTCCAATGGACACGTTGTTGAAGTTGAAGTTGAAGCCAGTTGCGATTCATTTGAAGTCACTTGCGCGACGGCGCTTGAGGTGTTTAGAATCACGACTGTACAATGGCAAGTACAGTACGTTGGGCCACACTCTGCTACACTGTACAGTACAGTAGTGTGGCCCTACGTGCCTCACTTTTTTATCTTGTGGATAAGCGCGCAGCTTGATCAGAGCTCTCCGCGCCACTAGTTTTATTGCTCATCTCTCTCGAGATGTAGCTCTCCTTCAACTCTCCAGGGTTTGTCGCCTTTCGAAAAGACGGCTTGGACAGTCATCTTGATACTGTAGAAAAATCGATGCGAAGTACGGTACAGTGTGCCCATCAAACCACCCACGCGCGCCATGGATCCTTCCATACGAGCGCCTCACTTCATCGGCTAGCGCGGCCAGTCACAAATTAACTCCCAAGACCGCGAAATGCATTCTGGAGCCGTACGCGCGTTGAGCCTTGCCGCTCTCGCTGTGGGTCAATCGTCGCTCACAGTGACAGAGAATGGCACGTACATTGCGGAGGTGACTTTGGACTCGGTGCCCGTGCAGTTGCTGGTGGATACGTTTACCAGTGGACTCTGGGTGAGGTGTTCTGCGATTGAGGATGCGAGTTGCGTCACCAAGGTTACGTCTGCAAACTACGAAGACTACCCCGCGGAACGGTTCTATCGTACAGACGAATTCGTTCGAACTCAAACCAAGCGCTTCCAGGAAGTCACGATCGCTGGCCAAGTCTTCCACGCCTTTGACGCCATCGTTGTGTACGATCGACTGGCACGCCTACACCCAAGTATCCAAGGTGTTCTCGGGCTCAACAGGATCGACAAGTCGTACATGACCAGCGCCATGTATCTTGACAACCAAGTCAAGAGCGTCGCACTGCAGCTGAGCCTCACATCCAGTGACTCCAAGCTCAGTTTCGATACAATCGACCGGGCGCTTCTGGAGAAAAAGGCTGCAACGACCAAAGTGAGTGTGTACACACAGAGCGTCACGTGCTTTCAGGTCCCTCTGCTCGACGGCACCAGCGATCCATGCAGTGCGATCCCGACTGACGCGTATTTTGATCCGGCATCTCCACGCATAGCCTTGAGCTTCTCGCTCATGGAAAAGCTGGAGCGTCGCTATCTATACACGTGCACGAAAGTCGTCGAGACGTCGTCCAAGCTCACAACCGAGTTTGTGTGTGACGACACCGTGGAGCTGCCACGGCTGACAGTCGTCATCGCCTCTTACAACTTCTTCCTGGATCCGGAAGACTACACTACTACCACCAAGCCATTGAATGGGTCAGCCCTAGGAGCCAAGGAATTGGCCGTGCTGATCGGTGAGGACGAGATCATGTACAGTGGGCTTGTGCTCGGTGCGCCATTCCTACGCAAGTTCCCAGTAAGCTTTGATGCCACCTCCGGAATGACCTACATCTACTGTTCCGAAAACACGACTTGCACCAAGGTTCCGACCAAGTACTCAAGCGGCACGAGCGGTGGCGGTGGCGGTGGCACTTCTGAAGCTGACGGAGGAGGCTACGGTCTTGACGTGGATGTGAGCGTATCGAGAAAGCGACGGAAGTGGGTACGAGCCCTCATCATCGGTGTGGCGAGTGTCGTCTTCGCGGCGCTGTGCGGATGCTGCTGCAAATACCGCAGAGCCGAGGAGGATGCAAAAGAGGAGCCAGCGGACGTTGCTTTGGCTGTGGTGGTCGAGACTGAAGCACCCAGCGGAACAACTTCAGAGACGGCTGTACATGGTGCAGCCGATATGAAAGGAGACGCGAAGGATGGTCGTGGCCGTGACAGTAGCAGCAGCTCTAGCTATGACAGTGACAGCTCGGAGGAATACCGTCAAGAGCGAGAGAGACGACGCGAGCGACGTCGAAAGCGCCACGCACGCCGCAAGCAGAAGGAGGCGAAGGGCCGAGAACGTACGACGCTTCAAACGGAAGATGCTGCTAGCTACTACAATATGTCCACGCCGGTAGCCCACGACGTCAAGGAGCCCAGTAAGTAGGAAGCGTACGAGGTCGAGCAACGTGAAGTGTGGACTTTCGTCGTTGCAATGGATTGAGATTCACTGCGTATCCTGACAAGCTCGAGGAGACTACAGTACACAACTGCTGTAAGGTTGCCTTACTACAACAGTAACGCAACGATAAGCAGTAGGTGAGGAACGAAGCGCGTCACGCGTGAGGCTCCGGGGTGTCCTCCATACCAAGCGTGATGAGATGGGAACCATCGCCAACACTCCGTCGTTGAGCACAAGAACGTTATGCATTTACAGAGGCGATACCCAAGCCATCTCCTATGATATGTGAGCTTCCGTAGCCCCTTCCTATTCATTATTAGAGACCAAAATTGGCTGTCTTTCAGTATGCTATGGTCGCTGTCATGATTCCCAGAATGCCATATGTACTGAATTAAGAGTTCCTAGACGTTGTGCTGGTCAGGTACCTGTGATATCCCATAATTTTCTGCCATCTGCGCCCAAAGAAACCTCATCAGAGTGGGATTCATACCTGTGATAAATGATATTCGAATCCGTTTGTGCCTGTTTCTTGTACTTGAAGTTGCCACGTGCCCATCGCCATCAGCACAGAAAACGTTGGCGCCCGTCCGGTTGTCACGACAGATGCGCTCGTGTTGGTGTTCTGTCGATGTTCTGTTGGCGTTTTCGTGAGTTGGCGTTTTTGACGTGACTCCCCTGGTGCTCATTCCCAAACTTGGTCGGCTTCTCCTCAAGCGAGCTTCCCAAGTATAACCCAACAGAGAGGGCGCCATGGTGAAGCTTTCCGCTCTTCTTCTGGGCGGCTCCGGCTTGCTGGTAGCCTCCCTCGCCTCCGTGGAGGCCTCGTGGGACTTCCTCGCGATCAACGTCACGCATCCGACGCACGAGACGGCCCGCCGACTCGAGCAGAGCTGTGTGCTTGAGTTGTCCACCGACTTTGTAGCCAACGACATCGCTAACGTCCCAGGCACCACTGCTGGCGACTGCTGCGCGAAGTGTGCCGCGACGGCTGGCTGTGGGGCGTTTTCATGGACCAACTACAACGCTGGCACGTGCTACTTGAAGAGCGGCAAGGGCACGACCAAGTCAGCTTCGGGCGTCACGTCCGCGGTGGTGATCTCCATCCCTAGTGGATCATGCGCGGTTGAGAACGGTGTCGATTACGTGGGCAACGACGTCGCGAACTCGCCAGGCCAGGCCAGCGATTGCTGTGCAAAGTGCAGCGTGCAGAGCGGATGTGGAGCGTACACGTGGTCCAACCACAACGGGGGTACGTGCTGGCTCAAGAGCGGCAAGGGCAACACGGCGGTCTCAGCAGGTGCTATCTCCGGCATGCGAGCCCCGGCGTCGTGTAGCCAGGAACCAAACGTGGACTACACTGGCAACGACTTGAGCAACGCTCGTGGTGACGCCGGGTCGTGCTGTGGCAAGTGCGCATCGACGAGCGGCTGCAAGGCGTACACGTGGAGCGACTACCAGGGTGGCACGTGCTGGCTGAAGACTGGCAAGGGAGCCACTAAGAGTGCGGCTGGTGTCATCTCAGGAGAGGTTGGTGTGGTCACACCACCGCCAACAACTCCAGCTCCAACGACTGCAGCTCCAACGACGCCGCCACCGGCTACGACGACCCCGACGCCAACGACCCCAACGCCGACAACTCCGGCGCCGACGACCCCAGTCCCAACCACTCCTGTGCCAACGACTGCGGCGCCCGTGAACCCGCAGTGCCAGATCCAGAAGAACGTCGACTTCGTGGGCAATGACGTTGGCTCCGTGGCCGGCGGGGACTCGTCTGTGTGTTGTACCAAGTGCCTCGAGAATCCTGTCTGCAACGCCTTTTCCTGGACGAACTTCAACGGTGGCACGTGCTACCTCAAGAGCGGCCAGAGTGCCACCAAGGCGGCTGATGGCGTCGACTCGGCCGTCGTCACTCGTCCGCCGCCTCAGAACTCGTGCAATATCAACGCCAACACCGACTACGTTGGCTTGGACATTGCAAATGTCCAACGCAACAAGCCAGAATTGTGTTGTGACGCCTGTGCGTCGTACAGTGGATGCGGTGCGTTCACGTGGACGGACTTCAACGGCGGGACCTGTTGGCTCAAGAGTGCTGCGAGCCAGTCGTCGTACAAGACTGGTTCCTTCTCAGCCGTCGTCACGGTCGTGAACCCACCAAAGAACCACATCCAGTACCAAATGCGCAGTGGTGCTGTCCCTTTGAAGTCGGTAAACCTGGGCGGCTGGCTTGTCGGTGAGTACTGGATGTCGTACACGTCGCCACACTGGAAGAACGCCTGGAACTACGCGAACCAGGGCGAGTACGCTGTCATGCGAGGCCTGGGACACGGAGCCGATGGCCAATTCGAAGAGCACCGCCGTACGTGGATCACAGAGGACGACATCCGCCAGATCGCCGATGCCGGCTTGAACGCTGTGCGTGTGCCAGTGGGCTACTGGATCGTCGCCGACGACCCGACGACGTGGAAAAACGACGCCATGCGGGTGTTTGCGCCTGGGAGTCTCAAGTATCTGGACAAGCTCATCAACGAGTGGGCGGTCAAGTACAACCTTGCAGTCATGCTCAGCCTCCACGCCCATCTCGGCTCCCAGAACGGCTTCGACCACAGTGCGCCGTTCGCATTGAACCAGATTTCGTGGGGCTACGGAGAGTCCGTCGAGAACTCGCTGCAGTTGGCGACGTTCCTCGCCGCTCGCTACAAGCTGAGCCCGGCGTTCCTGGGAATGAACCTGATGAACGAGCCGGCGTTTGGGGTGAACGTGGACACGCTCAAGTACTACTACATGGAAGCCTACCGTCGTATCCGCGCGACTGGCAACGACTGCATCCTCGTCACGTCACCTCTCTTGCAGCAGCAGGGCCCTGGGGAGATGCGGGACCTTATGCGCTGGCCGCAGTACAACAATGTGTGGCACGAGTTCCACATCTACTACAAGTGGGGTGACAACACCGGCAAGAACGAGTGGCAGATCATCGGCGATGCTGGCACTTACCGCCGCACCCACTTGGACCCATGGCCTGGGAACTATTTGTACATGGGCGAATGGAGCTTGGCGTCGCCTGATTCCGCCAAGTTCTACGACCTCAACGTGCTGCGAGAGTTTGCGCGCGTTCAGATGGAGCAGTTCAAGGGTGCGCACTCCGGCTGGGCCTTCTGGTCGTGGAAGCACGGCGATGAGGCCAAGATCGAGAGCCGCGGCTGGTCGCTGCGTGAGATGCTGCGTCTCGGCGTCATCTCCCTGAAGTAAACGGATCCGAGGCTTCAGTATACTAGCATTGGTGTCGCACTGGCATTGATGGAATCAAACTGGTACGTCTTGAACGATAGGTACTGTTATATCCATACATCGATGTGTGCCTCCTCCTAGCGTCCTGTGACCTCATCACTCATCGGCGACGCTAGCGTTGTGAAATTGGAGCGACGGCCTGCTTCAGACTCGTTCGTAGACAGCTCTCGTATCGCCAGCTCCAACTCCTCGAGATCCTTGTCACTCGCAACCGTTCCAGTGCCGTGGAGGTCCGGATCATGGCGGTGTCGCCACCGGTTCACTGCACTGATCGCTGCAAGGGAGCAGCCAATGATGCCGAATGAGAAACTCATCCAAATAATCACCTTTTGTCCTGGTGGAGTCGGTGCTACAGTGGTGATGGCAGCAACCTCTTCGACCACCGCGGATGAGTTGGAAGCTCCGCTTGAATACACGGGTACATACTGACGACCCCAGGCCTCACCCAGCGACTGGGAGTCACAGCTCACGTTGAACTGACACAGCAAGTCGATACAGCGAGCCGGGAGACTGAACATGGACGGAAACCTGCGAAGGAACGGCGTACCGAGCACCCAACGTGTCTCCCGCGAGCTTGGACCGACCAGAATCAGAACACTTGAGCTTGCCTGCACGGTGTAGTCCTGAGGCGCCATGTAAAAGACCTTGTCACCGATGTAGATCGCGATCCGGGGCAAGGCCGCAAAGACACTGGCGTCACACGAGTAGCCCTCCCTGCCTTCTTCCCTTTCCACGCAGCCGTTAGTACCCAGGTATCTCGCACGGAAATGCTTGAAGACGGACGGCGGCATCTTCAGCACAGCGTCACTGACCGACACAGACGCAACAGCGTCGCTTCCAGCCACTTCCGATGACGAGTACACACGTGGATAGAGAGGCGGGTCCCTCCCAAACCGAACGGCCGTGACGCTGAGCTCCCAGCCACCCAACCCGACGCTGCCGTCCAACCGCAGAGGCAATGAGAAGCGAGTCGTGACTCCACGATCCAAGAGCTCTTGTCCGTTGAAGCCTTGGAGCTGATCCACGTAGACTCCGCCGAGTTGCACGTACGATCCGTTGCCGCCAGGCGCGTCGGTGAGATACAGCGAGAAGTTGTGGACAGTCTCAATCAGCGTCCTGTCACTCAGCATCTCTGGGTGCATGCTGCCAAACACTGCGGACTGGAGCCCCAGCCCAAGCACGCCGTCGCTTTCCTTTGTCTTCTCAGTAGTAGAGACGGTAGTATCGAGCACGACATCCACGGGGAAGTCGTCGAAAGCCAGTGCTCCGCTCGCGAGTGACAGCGTCGTCCTGGCCTGTGACACGCACGTATTCACACCGCCATGCTTGATGATAGCAGGACACGTCTTCGTGCTGCAGGTGGTCGTATAGGGAGAGGAAGAAGCCACACGTGAGCACGCGAGCCACACGTCCGACGCTGACGTGGAGACTTCCAAGTCCACGGAGACAACTTGGACGAGGCCTCGCGTGACGTACTTTTGCCTGTCGACCCAACAAAGCGGCAGCTTGACGGGAGTCTCCAGTACATTAGAAACCGAGGCGATGCTGCTGAGAGCAGAGAGCGCGAGAGCAGCGACGAAGACCACGAGGCGTAACATCAGAGTGAGCTGCTGGGGGAGAAGATCGCCAACGCCAACGTGCCAACAACCAACAAATTGGGACAATCGCCAACTCCAAACGTATTGGTTTGACGTTCGGAACCGTTCTCTCGCCTCCTGAGTTGGTGGTTTTGGGTTCCCTGTGTTGACTTCGTTGGCGATTCGCGAGTTGTTGGTGAAATGAAGAGCACGAATCTTTTACAGCACTCGGATCGGCTCGCGCAATTAATCCATGTTGTCCGAATTTACGGAAATGGACATGGGTACATTTCCCAACTTCAACTGCCTTGCGAACTCGACAACCCTGGCTGGGCCATATTACCTTCATAGATAATCCAGCGTGGTAGTTTGATATGTAGAGCAACGACAAACGAATGTTCGCTGTGAGGAGCCTGCTCGAAGGGGTCGGCACTGACTCCTGATGCTGCAGCCTTCGCCTTAGCGGAAGAACCACTCGAAGAATTGCTAGTAGTGAGATTGTTCCGGATGCTGTTGAGAGTGAGGCTTTCTGTTCATAAGTGTAGCTTGGTGGAAACGCTAGGGTACTCGGTGAGATCTGCCGCCCCGATGAGAAAACATCACTTCAAAGCACCCGTTTCAGCGACACAGAGAGCTTTTTCCGCGTTGTCAACGACCAAGAAGCTTGGTAAATCGTTCATTGATACGTATCCTAGTAGAATGGTTATATGCAATGTTTGTGAGTCTAGTGTGTAGTCGTATTGCGCGCTTGTGGCGAAGCGATTGAAGTGAAGAGAGCGTCGTCGTGATGCTCAGACTCGCTCGACGAAGACATTTCTGCTGCCGCCAACGCCAACTCCTCCAGATCCTTGTCGCTCGCTACCGTACCAGTGTCATTCACGTTCGGGTCGTTGCGATGTCGCCAGCGCTTGGAAATACTCACGCTTGCGAGGATGATGCCAATGAAGCCAAATGATGAGCCCATGGCCAAGATCACAACTGGAGAGTACTGAAGCCTCATGTAAGGGGCCATCGTCGAAGGAGTCGGACTACTGGCCACCTCAGATGTAGCGGTCGGAATAACTTGTGGACTCCACATCGTACCGAGAGCTCTGGAATCACACGTGACGTTGAACTGGCACATCAAGTCGATGCGACGTGCTGGTAGACTGAACATTGCAGGAAACTTTCGAAGAAATGGAGCCCCTAGGATCCATCGGGACTCGCTCATACTCGGGCTGACGGCGATGAGCGCCTGTGAGTCAGTACGGAGCGCGTAGGCGGCTGGGTCCAAGCGGAAGATCTTGTCGGTGAGGTAGAATGTAATCTGAGGAAGCGACTCGAAGACACCGCGATCACACACAGTGCCATTGTCACTCATGACACAGCCAAGAGTCAGATACTTCTGACGGAAGTACGTGAAGACCGACTGTGGCATCTTGACCACAGAGTCACCGATAGAGACAATGGCTTCTGCGTCGCCTCCAGGAGCCTCCGACGGCTGGTAGACGCGGGGATACAAAAGCTGATCTTGACCGAACCGCACGGCTGTGAGGCTGAGATCCCATCCCATGGATCCAGCGCTGGAGTCAACTCGGAGTGGTAGTGAGAAGCGCGTCGAGAGATTCCGATCCGCGAGCGCTTGACTGTTGAAGCCGTCCATTTCCGCTTCAAAACTCCCGCCGAGCAGCACGAATGACCCGTTCCCGTCCACATCATCGGTCAGAAACAGCGAGAAATTACTGACACTCGTGAGCAGGGTCTTGTTGCTCAACAGCTCCGGGTACATGCTGCCGAACAGAGCCGAACGCAGGCCGAGACCGAGCAGGCCCTCGGCGGATCCGTTGGACAGACCAGTCGACGCGTTTTGCTTGTCGAGAACAATGTCCACTGGGAAGTCTTCCAGCAGAAGAGCATCATCCTGGAGACTGAGGCTCGCCTTCGTCTGGGACGCACACACGTTGACGCCACTGCGCGAGAGGATCGCTGGACAGTCCTTCGTCGCACACGTCTGTGGATCCGTCAGGTTGGAAGCCATGCGTGAACACGCGAGCCACACATCGGACGTCGTGGTCGTCAACTCCAATGTCGTTGGTGAGCCATTGGTCAAGACGGTTGTGGTGTATGCCCGCCGGTCGACCCAACGCAGTGGGAGTTTGACGGGGAGTGTCGCGGAGGCTGTGGTGAAGGCGAGCCACGCAAGTGAGGCGGAGAGTGCGGTGAGTTGCATGGTGACGGGGTACAGAGACCGTCGATCGTCTGCCAACGCCAACGGAAATGGCAGACTGTTGGATGATCGCCAACGAAAGTTTTTGTTGGCACCAACGCTATTGATGATTTCGTCGTTCTCCCTTTCTCAGGATATCATGCAGCG
Organism: Pythium sukuiense; assembly: GCA_023334995.1. Classification (NCBI taxonomy): domain Eukaryota; phylum Oomycota; class Peronosporomycetes; order Pythiales; family Pythiaceae; genus Pythium; species Pythium sukuiense. Next base: position 9,376 of record JAADVL010000085.1, on the reverse strand, counting down.
TTCTCTGTTACTGGTACGGTACTCACCGACGGCGCTGTACTGAGGTGTCCAACGTTCGAAAACATTTTGTTCTTTGGTTTCCGTTGGATGTTTACGCTCCCTTGGAAATTGGAAGCCAACAAAATGAGAACAGTCTTTTGTCTTCTTCGTGATTCGCCAACTGTTGGTGAAAGACGAAGAGCGAATCTTTCCGATGCATGGCGGTAACGTTCAAAATTGCAAATTTAGACATGGCTACATTACCGGTTCAACTTCAACTTCATTTTGGCGACGTAGGAAGAGACCAGAGAGCCAGGCGATTGCAATGATCCCGTCCACGGTTGAGAGGGCCATATTGAAACGCTATAGCTATATGTAGATCGTATCCAAAGAGACGCCACTCTCAAGCCGGTTGATTGGCCCGTCGGGATTCTGACCGAGCCCCTAAAGCTACGACAGAAGAAGACGAGATGAACAGACGAAGGATACGCTCGCCTAGGTTGTTGGTTAACAAATGCGCCAGATTCTGGAGCTTCCACAGCGGCCAGTTCAGCTTCCGCTTCCGCTTTCCGACGCTGCCAGCATGGTCGAAAACACTCCCCGCCTCGGCATTGTTGTCGTGGCACCAACCATCCCGTCAAGCTCGACCGACGGTAGCATGGTCAAGACCTTGGAAAAGCAGAAGAAACTCGAGGGTGACGCCACCGGTCTCCAAGGACAAACTCAGGAGGCGTCTGGGCCGACAACACCTCCCATGCTCTATGACTTCCCCAGGGCTCCTGAGCCGCCTCTCTTCGTGTCGCCCTTCAAGCCAAGCGGTGAGCGGTTATACGGTTGGTTGGACTGGATCTTCGCAGCACTGTTCGTGGCAAATGTCGTCGGCATGGCGGCCGCCGTGTACTTCTGGGGGTATGACGCTGTCTTCGATGAAAGCGCATCTCCTGATGCGGTTCTTTCGCCGAAAGAAGCGCGTCAGGTTCTCAAATTGGGTGCAATTCTCGCTGTCTTCGCGTTCGTTTTCGCGCTTTTTGCCGCCAAGCTGCTCACGACATGGCCAAGAGAGGTGGCTGTTCTGGCCTGGGTGTTCAGTGTTGCAACAATCGCGACTGTCTCTGTGGTAGGCTTCATCAACGGCCAGTTCAACATTGCCATCGGTAGTGCTGCTATAGCAGTCGTTTGCTTCCTGAGCGTCCGCTTGCTCCTACCTCGCGTTTCTTTCGTGGTTGCGAACCTGCGCGTCGCTGGTGCGGCGTTAGCAGGACACCAAGGCGTCTACGTGGTCGCGATCCTCTCCACAATCGTCCAGATTGTATGGATTCTTCTATGCGCAGTCGCGTTTCTAGGCATCGCGAGCCAGCTCAAGATCGCACGCGAGGCCGACTACCAGATCCAGTTCAAGCCAGAAAACGCCCCGTGCTCTGATAACGCAGAGTGCGCATCCAGCGTTTGCGTGCCGCCAGTGTCGATAACGGTGCATTTCTGCGGTCAAGGCACGACGAACAATACGAGCCCGACATTGAAGGCTGCAGGCGTGCTGTGTAACACAAACAGCGAGTGTGCGAGTGCGCTGTGCATGGTCGTCATCGCCAACGCACCCCGTCAATGTATCGGATCTGGACCCACCGCTGGTACACAGCCTCTGGGCGCGGCATGCAGTCGAAACACTGAATGCGGGTCCAGGAATTGTGTGTCGAAGACGACCAAAACGAGTAGCCGCTGCACCAAGCCCGATCCGTCGTCCTCGTCGCCAAGCCCAACTGCACGAGACCACACCATCCTGTCGTTAGTCGGCGTGGCCAGTTACTGGAGTTTACTTGTGTTCAAGAACGTGGTGCAGACGACGACCACCGGGGTTGTCGCGGCATTTTGGTTTGGTAGTGATACCAATGGAGGGACCACGATGAACGCACTACGACGCAGTCTCACATCGTCGCTGGGTGCCGTATCGTTGGCTTCGTTTCTGTTGGCGACGGTGGTCGCGGCGTTGCAAGCCATCAAGCAGAGCAGCGAGTCGTTTCTTGGCTCGTGTGCCGATCATGTGTTCTCCGAGGTCAAGCCAGCCGTGCAATACTTCAATCGCTGGTCGTTGGTGTACGTCAGCATCTACAATCACACGTTTGCCCAAGCAACTGTCGCAGTGAAGGAGCTCTTTGCAGCGCGTGGGTTTTGCCTCATCATCGACACGGATCTCGAAGGTCGCATCATGAACTACGCGGCCATGGGTGTCGCCAGTGCGTGCTGTCTGCTCAGCATTCCTCTCGCCTCGCTCGTTGGCTCTGGTAGTACCAGTATGCCGGATCTAGGTATGGAAATTCCTTGCTTGTACCTCCTCTTTGGCACATGGCTGACCGCGCTTCCTGATTCATTGCTCGCAGATCTCATCCAACAGATCGTTGGGATTGTGGCAGGACTGGGCATTGCCATGACGCCACTAGCTGTCGTCGACAGCGCCGTCGCCACTGTCTACGTTTGCTTCGCTGAGGTACGCTGGCCCACAAATCGACATGGTTTCCTGGGCTAGATGCAGCTGGCTGAGACTCAATTGTTGAGATGTTCAGGACCCGGCAGCATTGGAGCTCGCGCATCCAGATTTGCACAAGCTACTCATTGAGGAGTGGCACACAGTGTGTCCTGACGTCATGATCGAGGGCGGATACATGCAGACACGACAGGCAATACCCTCCTCGCAGACACCGGCGTTAGAACAGTCTCAAACAGAGTCCAGAACGGTAGCAGAAGTCGCTGCAGGCGATGTCAAAGTCGAGATTGCTGCGGAGTAGATAGATGCGTGGGGCGAGATTGCGACAGCGTGATACAAACATTACGTATGATACATGACCGATTTAACTACGCAAGAACGCCTTCACTACGCGACACGATTCTTGTGGTGGAGTTACACTGTGCGAGGTGAACCGCTTGCGACTGATTCCACTGGCGACTGCAATGCCACGAAGCTGCCGTTCTGACGGCGAGTCGACACAGCTCTGGCCTCGGCTTCTTCCTCAGCAATCAGTTGCTGCAGCTCTCGCTTCGTTTCCTCGAAATCTCGCTCGCTGGCAACTGTACAGGCATCGCCAGTGGGAGGGTTCGTCATACCACGACGCCGTGCTTCCAGCTTGTGCATCCACGTCCTCACGAGCCCTACGACAAACGTGAGGACGAGAGCAGTGCCGGTGATCATCATGATCCACGTGATCCAGGGCAGCAGCTGAGGCGTCCGCGACCTGCCACTGTATGAGGGTGAAGACGTCACCGACGGACGCATGGTAACTGGAGATCCGCCTGCGCTGCTTCCACTAGAGCCGCCAATCATGACTCCACCATCCAGAGACTCGATGTACACACGTTCAAACGGGCCGATCTGCGTGCGACACGAGCTGCCAGCCGTGCAGTATACGTCGACGGACTTCTGTGGTCCACTGAAGATGATCGGGAACTTGCGCAGGAAGGGGGTGCCCAGTATCCACGCGCGGTCTCGGTCACTGCTCCAAATCTCGACGATGCGAGCCGATTTGTTCGTGCTGGAGATGTGCGTGTAGTCCACTGGATCCAGGAAGAAGACCTTGTCGTTGAGATAGAGGCTGATGCGTGGCAGCGTGTCCAGGATGGAGAGATCGCACGTGTAGTAGGTCCCCACGGGCTCTGTCCTGCCGTAGCTGCACGTGCTGAGGTAGGTTTTCCTAATCAACCGTCTCACTTTGTCCGGCATCACAATCAGCGGGTGGTTGAGCGATAGGATGGCCTTGGCATCTCCTCCGGGCGTCTCCACGGCGTCGTAGTTTCGAGGGTACAACGCCGTGTCTCCACCAAACTGAACGCCGACAAGGCTCAGGTCCCAGCTCTGAAAGGCGCTCGAGTCTCTTCTGCCGACTCCTCGCAGAGGCAGCTTGTACGAGGTCGTGAGGCCTCTCTCCGATAGCGAAATCGGGTCAAACCTCACGCTCGAGCCGTTTCCGAGCTTGACGTACGAGCCGATACCGTCGTTTTCCTTCGACAAATACAGCGCAAAGTTCTTGACCTGGTCGAGCACAGAGCTGTTTTTGAACGGACTGGGCTTGTTGTAGAGGTTGAGGATCTCCTCACTGTTGCGACCGAGGCCCAGCACGCCCTGGACATCGCTGTCCACGAGTGGGGGCTGCTCGGACGAGTAGTCCGGCGTCGAGTACACTTGGCCGTTGGAGGTATAAACCTTTGGCGCCGACGCGTTCCCGTCCACGACGTGGTACTGTGCGACCCTGAGCGGCACGTCGGGGAACGCCAACACTTCCGACGACGACTGCAGCGTCAGCGAGGCGCCTGGAAGCTTCGTGACGCAGAGATTCTGGGTCTCAATGGAGAGGTAGGCGTCGCACGTGCCCGGCGTGCACAGGCGCGAGCCGAAGCGCGAACACGCGAGCCACACGTCCGAGGTCATCGTGCCGACCTGCAGCAGTGTGGACTGGCCGTTGATGGACACATTGGCAGCGTACGCTTGGCGATTGAGAAGTGTCAGCGGAAGCATGAACGCATCGGCTCGTGGCACTAAAAGAGCCGTCAAAATGACGGAAACGCAGCTAATAATCCGCATGGTCGCGAGGCGAGAAAGGCGGCAAATGACACCGGAGAGACGCGAGTAGCGGAGACCGTGAGCCGAGCAGAGCAGTGGAGACGCCTTTAGAGACGCGAGCTGGTCAATTACGCGAGCCGCAGCTTGTGGGTGGTGACGGAATGGCTTCTGGCCGTCTCGCCCATCGAATTGAGCTGCTCGTCTTTCTTTTTTCCATTCATTTGGGTTCGTCAGGAAGCTCATCTCCGTTCGAAATTTTCGGAAACGTGATTCGAAGTTAACTTGGAATAGTAGGTGTTTCTTGATTTTTCAATCTAACCATTGCTCCAAAATCACGAAAATGGCAGCAGCGACGGACTCGCACGGCAAATGGCGACACAACGATCCGTGGGGCGGATAGAGGACTTCCAGACGCACCGTACGTGGTGAGAGTTGCCTCAACTGCACCCTGTGGCTCGTGATTGAGACGCGCCCAGCCCGCCGTCGACGAGCAAGTGGGCGCTTGTGACGAGCGTGAGGAACGACGGAACCAAGTACACGAGTCATGGCATCGTAGTGGAGCTGTGTGTTGACACCACCGATAGATTTGCTGAGAAATTTATCGAAGGCCCTTTGCGAAGGCGATTCACAACGGCAGCCACTCGAGTAGTACCGGAATCGTCAAGCGGATCTTCGCATTTCCTGCTCCTGATACTCATCACAAGGTTTGGATCCAAGCAATGATTGTGGTCCACGTTGAAGTCCGCAGCCTCCGCAACTGAGAAAACCACTCGACAGCGAACGTCAGCCTAGCGAGGTTGATGCCCTCACAAACGCGGACCATTGTCCAGTCGTCCTCTAGCGCTATCTTCAAGTCCACAGCGAGCTTGGCGATAATACCTTCGAGATGTCGGCCTTGAGCTCGACGAAGATTCCATTGCGTCTGTACGTCGCGCCGTCGGCCCTCACGTCTGTCACGAGTCCCCATTTCGTCGAGCAGCGCCTGAAAACGTCGAGCCAAGGCAGCAGACACTCACTGAGTGGCTGTTGGATGCTGGATACGACCGCTGGCTTCATATCGGGTGGCGGATGCGTGCAGCTTGTGTCTTTCTGAGAAACGCTGGCATGTGCGGTAGCGAACGGCTGTGCCACTTCGTCGGGAGATGATGGCGTTTCTAAACGAGTAAGGCTGCCTTTCAGCTGATGCGAACCTCCCTCCCCGCACAAGACATCGCTTCTCTGTTTTGGCACAAAAAGCACTGAGCAGGTACTGACTCGAGCGTGTGCCGGCCACCTCTGTGTGTCTTGATATTTGGCCAGCCACGGTCCATCAAGTCCAGCTCACGACGCGTCTGAATACGATCACCAAAGCTACGACAGGTCCCGTCTGAGTGAACATGCCCTGAATTGATGCCATTCAAATGTATAGCTCCGTCGTACCAGCAATGCGAGACCTCTACGCTAGCTACACGAGCTCTTGCTTGGTTGCCTCAAGGTCTGGCTAACTCGTGACTTTGTCGGTGTCTTCAGCTGGAGGAGCGGTTGTTCGACGACGGTGTTTGACGATCACAGCGATAAAAACAGCCACCAGAGGAATCCGAGTTTTGAATAATTACAAAAATATATTCGCGTTTATACGCACTCTATTGAAGATGTCAAGGCAATCGATATGTCAATGGCACCGCTCCTTTATTAGGGTCGATTTCACTCCTGGTACAAGTATCAATAAATTACACTTCTGTGACCTCCAATCACTGACATGGGAATACCTCGCTATACTAACCACAGATTGATGGACGTGCGCACATCACCATTTGTGAACACCATGGCCGGTGGGCGCGGCGGCCGCGTCAGCTACAAGCACAAGAGTCGTTCGTGGAAGAAGCACGCAGTAGATTCCTTCACTTACGGCTTCAAGTACGACGTACTACTCGCTCACGATGCTGGTGACAGTCATGAAGACCTAAGGAAGAATTTCAGCACCCAGCTCGGTAAGAAAACCGGTGACGCGGTCCGCGGTCTCGTCAATAAATGGAACCGGCAGCGTGAGCTGATCACTCTCAAGGCAACGAATGCGAGTACCGCCGATCAGCGCCGTGATCGAACGCAAGGAACGGCAACTACGCTCTCTACCGCTCAAGAAAGGGCAATCGTCCAGTGGATCAATGAGTTGAGACGCGACGGCGTCCCAGTATCGTCACGCATGCTGGGGCTAAAAGCGATGGAGGTGGCTGTTGACGCCGGAATACCGACAGCAGTGTTCGCGGCATCGAACACGTGGAAGAACTCCTTCCTCCGTCGCCACCGCTTCTCGTTCCGAGCCAAGAACCGCGCAGGCCAGACCTCTCCAGACGCCGACGCCGAGATCAGCCGCGCGTTTGCATCGGAGGTTGTGGCCTGGATGGAGGAGAATAGCACGACGCGTGTGTACAACGCCGACCAGACAGGCGTGTTCTTCGAAATGCTGCCGAAGCGCACCATCGCCGATCGGGGATCGTCTACAGTGTGGGTGAAGTGTGGCACGAAGGAAAAGCAGCGTGCGACGGCGATGCTGTTAGCCGACAGCGACGGCAACAAGTACACACCGTTCATCGTTTTCAAGACCACCGATTCCGTGATCAAGGAAGTGCAGCAAGAAAACAACAGCGTGCGGCATGGCTTTGGCAAGAATATGTGGACCGAGATCCTCGATCTCCAGCGGGCGACAGGAGCCGAGATCTACGGGAATCCTACAGCATGGTGGAACGAGGACTTGACTGTGGCGTGGCTGGAGTACTTTTCGGTGACCGCACGGCCAACAGCGAACCCGTACTGCTCCTGCTCGACTCGTTCTCAGGCCATTGGCCAGAGCAAGTCGAGTCGTGTGCTCGTCGTCTCAACGTGAGATTGAAGTCGGTGCCTCCCAAGCTGACTTGGCGATGTCAGCCAGCCGATGTTGCTTGGATGAAGCCGCTGAAGGATGGGCTTCGTCGCAAGTGGGTCGAACAGCTTCGCGAGCAGCTCGAGCGCTGCCGTGACCGTACCAGACGCTTCCGTATGCGTCCTCCTGACCGTGGGGATATCGCGGAGTGGATCACAACAGGCTGGGAGGCTCTGAGCGACAAGATCATCATCTCTGGTTTTTCGAAATGCAGCTTCCGTCCCGCGATCCAAGGTGAAGCTCCAGCCGAAGAAGAGCGGTACGATACCACCACACTCATCGCTCAGCTCGAAGAGGTAGGTTGGATCGATGAGACCGTGGGAACAGTCGATGACTGCATTGATTCTCCTGTCGAAATCACCGAGGTGGTAGTGTAGACGCTAAACCAATACACAAGAGTATTCAGGACGAGTATCTACTGATATAAAAACAAGATTGAGGTTAGCTGAATAAAACCTCGTATCACCTGCAGCCCCTGTCACAGATTGGCCAACCCTAAAACAGGGGCTGTGGTTCATACCCAAGGCGGGATTCGAACCCGGCGCAGTGGAGTGGAAGGGCCTTGTCCAAACCACCATACCAAGTCCGACCCCAAAATCTGCTGACAATTTTTGTGACATACAGTGACAAAGCGTCCTTTATTAGGGTAAGTACCACGGTGAAGATGTCAATGGCATCGCTCCTGTGTTTTGAGCGATTTCTTTCCTCGCATGCGGGTACATTGACATCTATAATAGAGTAATTACGTATTGGCCGCCTCAGAATATTTTTTTACAATATCGGCCAACATGAGCCCTGCCATTACCGTGCCTTTTGACAGTGCGTACGAGTGTCTGGGAGCCCTCCGACCCCCCTTCCCTCTCTACGAACGCTTCACTAGCTCTTGGCGGGAGTCCGAGCGGCTTCGGAGCGTTCCCATGGCCTTGGTAACTCCTCAGACCTGAATTTCTTCAGTCTACACCAAGCCAAAGCCCCCTCCCTGCCACCGCCACACCGCCACGATGCCAATCTGTACCCGTGACATCTGTGCCGTCCTCTCCTCCCGCCCCGTCGGTGGTGTCTACACGTGCGAGACGTGTGGGAAGGCGTGCAAGAGCTCCAACGGGTTCACCAACCTCATCGCCCACCTCAAGCGCTACCATCCGTCGTACGAGATGGAGGCCACGATCGCGATCCGCGAGCGGAACGCGCTCCAGCTTCGCCTCGTCGACGAGCGCACCCTCTCCATCTACCAGTGCGAGCTGGTGATCATGGAGCGCCTCCCCTTCAACTTTGTGGAGCGCCGTCTCGTCCGTCTCAACACGCGACTGTTGTCCATCTCTGTGGAGACCCTCATGGCGTACATGGGTCGTCTGCAGGGCAAGGTGGCCACCAAAGTTGCTGTCATGTTGCCGGATACCTTCGGACTGGTCATTGATGGATGGACCTGTGGGTCACGCCATTACATGGCGATCTTCGCGGTGTTCGACGACGGGTCGGACACCAGCGCCAGCGCTGGTTCGAACGACTAGTTCGACGATCTCCACTGCAACAGCCGTCGCTTCTTGCTCCTTGCGTTCAGCCCATTGGACGACGAAGGCGACCTGAGTGCTCAAAGCGTGTTCGATCTGATTGCGGATATGCTATCGCGCTTCGACAAGCCGTGGGAAGCAGTGGCATTTATGGTGGGTGATAATTGTTCTGTAAATCAGTTCATTGGGCGTCGTGTTGGTGGCATCCCTCTCATCGGGTGCGCCAGCCACCGCTTCCAGCTTGCTGTGCGCGAGTTTCTCGATGGAGAAACCACTGTGATCAACCGAGTCCACGCTCGGATGCTGAAGCTACGCACGATCAAAGGACGCGCGCTTCTGCGCCGTGTTACACCGCTGGCGCCTGTGTTGAAGAACGACACTAGGTGGTCAAGCACCTGTGCGATGCTTCGGAGATATATGGAAATCTCTGTGGTCATTCGC
>JAADVL010000849.1:0-13783 GCA_023334995.1 Pythium sukuiense | reverse complement strand
TCACACTCGCGGCGGCGTCTAGCGTCTCGTTGAGCGCGCTCTGTCTCGTCATGCGGCAGCGCACGACGCCCTTCTCATGGGCGTTCTTCTCTGCATCGTCAGCTGTGATGTTCACGGTCGTGTAGCTGGCAAACACGTACGCTAACGAGGCATCCTCTGCATCTCGAACGGCAGCCATGGCGCTTATCACATACGAACCCGGCGCCTCGAACTGGAGTCCCCGCAGCGAACTGAATTGTGTGGAGTCGCCCGACGTCGAGAAGTTGCCCGACTGCGGGGCCGTGAAGGCCGTGGCGTTGGTTGACGGATCGCAGGCGTCGGCATCGGCGCTGCATGTGCGCACGTACGTGGCTCCTATCTGCGTGGACTGCGTGGTCGCTGGGTCGGCGCCCAGTGGCAGTGTGGCGTTGGGCGGCAGTGGCATCTTGATGGCGTTGGTCGTGAACGCACTGGGCTTGAGCAGCACGTTCCAGACCACGGGCACGTCGTCCCCGGGCGCGAATGTCCCCGAGAACTCGGTGAAGTAGACGTTAACGGGGCAGCCGGCGTCGGATCCGGACAGATCTATGGTCAACGCGCCGCTGCTGGAGGCCACGACACGCCAGCATCGCACAGGGGACGCATGCGGCGTCTGGAAGAGCGAGGAGATACACGCCGCGAGGGCGAGTCGCCCCCACGCCGGTCGCATATTGGGAAAACTAACGTTAGGAAGGAATCGCGACTGGAAGATGTGTGGGGCAGTGGATTTGGAACAACGGAGCTGCTGGAGGAGGTCAGGTGGCCCGGCTATGGAGCATGGGTGGCGCATCTGTCGTGACACCCATATCAGTGAAGACACTAAAACGAGGTTGGATTTGGGTTCTCGAAGAGGTAGAGAATCGGACATGGTCACTAAAGCCAAGATCACGACGTGACAGGAAGCCGTGTTGACAACGCAAGTCACTCACAGCATCAATGAGACGCCTGGCGTCGGACAACGAGGCTTCTACATTCTCACGGCGGTGATTGCGGCAGGCACGATGGCAAGGCAGGAAGCTGATCATACTAGCAGTGTTCTAATTGTACGATGGTCAGTGTCGTTGGGTATCCACGGTGGATGGATGGGATGAGGAGGATGTTGGTGAGGTGCCTTCTGTATCTAGATTGGGTGGTGAGCTGGGCGTGAATCAAGGGGCACATTCTGACCTCCTGTTGACTTCGAATTTTTAACTCCACCGTATTTTGTGAATGTGGCCTGGATTGTTGATGGACCGGCTAAGGGGTAGGGGGCGCAGTGTCCGACAATGTGGCGATCTCGCCTTTGCGCTGTCTCTCTCCGCAATCATTGTTGCACCGAGCAGCTGCGTCTTTTTAGACCTTTCGGTCCGAAGGCGCCATGAACCGAACTCTTGGTTTCCACGGTGTGGACCAAACGTGAAGCAACCCGCAACATCAGTCAGAACGTCGTGTCCCAGGACGCCGCGCACTTCCATCACTGATCCAAGTCCGTGACTTGTTGGCATTGTTGGGGGTCTAATCGCCACCACCGCCATCGTCATCACTCGCGCCGCCGCCCCAGCGACCGAGTACACGCGTCTAACCACCGCACGCCGTTAGTTCTCGCGACCGTCGTTAGCCATGTACGCCTCCTCTCGTTGTCTCCTCCTCCCCCACCTAAATCTAACCAATGTCGTCCGCCGCCCATGTCGTTAGGTCTTCCGGGTCGGGCGCGTCCGCCACGATCTACAAGCAGGATGGCAAGACGACCTACTGCTACTACACCAACGACAAGTACACGTCCGACCTCTCGGCCGTGGCCAAGTCTAACATCCTCTCCACGACTAGCGGCAGCCGCTGCCCCGTGCAGCTCACGGTCACGTATCCGTCGCAGGTGGACAAGAACAAGCTCATTGCGCTCAACGTCAAGGCCGTGGTGAACGACAAGGACAAGCCGGCCGAGTTCGAGTTCCCGCTGACCATCACCAAGGCCTCCGTGCCCACCAGTCTGCTGGCCACCTCCAACAACGCGACAGTCGCGCCTGCCGGCTCGGCGGCCAACAGCACAGCCGTAAGCAAGCTCTTCGACGTGCCCATCGCCAACTTTGTGATCTGCGACTACCGCAACTGCGACATCTTCACGGACTCGCGCACGGCACAGGGCAACTTCTTCAGCTCGTCCAACAACCCGCAGGACTTTGCCGACCGCGTCGCGAGCTTCAGTTCCAACGAGCTCACGGTGCCAAAGGAGAGCAAGTACACGGGCTACGCGCACGTCGTCGTCAACATCGCTGGTGTCTCACGGGCCGACTTTGTGACCTTCTTCCCTGTGCAGATCGGAGACCTTCCCGGCACGGAGCCGTCCGACTCCCTCACGGCTGACTCCAAGACGACGTACTGCTGGGTCTCCACGGGCCGCTCGCCGTTCGAGGCTCGCATCGACGATACGAGCATCACTGTGCGCACGAATGCCAACTGCCCGGGATCCATGACCGCCGCGCTGTCCAAGACTAGTGTGCTGGTCGGCGAGAAGATCAACATTGACTTCTCGCTGCAGCTCGACGCCACGCGCACGCCGACGTCGCTCGTGGGTGAAGTGTCCAGCACCAACGCCATCCAGAACCCTACGTCCGGCGCGTACTCTGTCGTGCCAGTCGCGGTCGTCAGCTCGTGTCTGCAGAACTCAGAGGACAAGAAGACGACCTGCTCGACTTACTCGGGCGGCACGTCGCGCACTGTGGATCTGAAGACGTGGGCGGACCAGAACATGACCTCGGGCATCGTCACCTACTCGACGAGCCAGTCGTTCGACCAGCCAGGCCAGTACCTTGTCATCTCGCGCGTTGCCATGGTCACGCTGGACGGTAACCGCATCGACATGGCTGTGTACTCGACCATGCAGGTCACGATCCCGGCCTCCACGAGCGGCAGCCTGTTCCTGTACATCGGCCTGGGCATCGGCGCATTGATTCTCCTCGTTGGCTTCCTCTTCTGCTTTATGCGCAAGCGCCGCCAGCGTAGTCGGATGAAGGAGATCCCATTCCGCACGCCAATGCCGCCAGCATCCGTGCTCGAGCGCACCAGCCAGTACACGACCACATCGTCCAAATACGTCACGCACCGCGAGCCACCGGTGAACAAGTTCCCCGTCGCGTACCCGCAGCACGAGAACAACTCGTCGGCGTTCTACCCGGCCGATAACGATCGTGATTACCATTCGCGTCCGCAGAAGCAGCGATCCGACTCGTTCTCGCTGGATCCGTACTCGCGCAACAGCTTCAACGACATGCCAGAAGACGAGAGCCTCGACATGACCATCCGCCCGTCCGACGCGAGCAAGTTCTCGTTCCAGACCGGATACGACGACCAGTCCGACTGGGAGTACGACACGCGGTCGTTCCAGTCGGGAGGCACGAGCGAGTACTCGGACGTGCAGCGTGGCACGTTTCACCTGCACGCCGGCGCCAGCAACGCACTGCCCATCATGGAAGAGGACGACATGGATCGTCGGTACACGCAGCAGCGAAGCACCACGAGCTCCGGGTGGACTGTACACTCGTAGGTAGTGAAAGGGAAGAAAGAAAGTATTGTATTGGGTGGAGAGACTACTGTAGTTGATAATCGTAGTAAGACACATCGTAGCCGCCTCGGATCGCAACGTGGCGGCGCACCAAAACACCGCCTTCTCCACACACATCCTTATACCTACACAGCATGCCCTCAACGGCGTCGCGTCGAGGAGAACGCGAATGAAATGGCTACACGTCGCCTGGTCACACACGCCAGTCTAAAAGCTTCGATATTTTCCACGATTCTTCGATTTTTTCAGACCCAGATCCAACACACACTCCCATGCAGCCAGTTCATCACATCATAAGAGAGAGCTCTCCGACAACACAACCAGCTATCTCGTCACCATGCGCAGAATGGCGCGCGTGGCGCCGCTCTCCATCCACGTGGACGTGTGGGTGACGTGGCTGCATCGCCACTTGAAGCTTGTGTGGCAAACGCCGCCGCATTCCACAGACCCCGATCGTCTCGCCGCGCCGACGCTCGTGCTGCTCCGTGCTCTGACGGCGTCCACCCTCGCGCTGGCGCTGCTGCTTCTGCACAAGGCGACGTATGTGCTGCCGCTTCTGCCATCGCTGGACGAGGCACTGGCGGTCGTGGCCACGGTCGTCGTGATCCTGCTCGCCGCACGCGTGGCCGCAGCCATTCAGCGATGGCGGATGGGGAATAGCGACTTCCATGCGCTAATTCATGCAGCAAGATCCATCGTACTGCTGGCGTGCTCGTTTCTCAGTGAGGAGATCAACGTCGCTGTCCACTCACGATTTCTCACTGATCTCAAGCGGTTTGCAGTCGTGTACGTGGCGTTGGCGGTAAATGACTGCACGCAGCAACATGTATCCGTCGACGTGATCGACCAGCTACATGAGCTGCTCACTGACGAGGAGCTCGCGACTCTCCAAACCACCATGTCCAGCAATGAAAAAAAGTCCTACGCTGCTGTTGTGGAGCTGTGGCTGCGATGCCGCGTGAGCCACGCAGGCTTCACCAAAACACCAGCGCGACTGCTGCTTCCCCACGTTTCTCAAGTCGTGGAGCTCCAGTACGCACTCTCCTCGCTACCACTGCTGTACGGCAATGTACGTATGACATGGAGAGATCCTCCCGTGTGGGGCTATTGGACGCAGCATACTCCGTTCGGCATCCTCGGCTATCTACTCTTCTACAGTTTTGTCCGAATCCTGACCGTGGAGCTCGGGACTGTGGTATGGGTGTTCATCTGGGGCCTCTCGCTCTTCGGGATCGATTCACTGGCACATTCCATTGAACATCACCACTTCACAGATGAAAGATCCCTCCACGCACAGCTACTCGACATGCAAGAGGAGCTCAATGCCTGTCTGAACGCCTTCTTTCGCCCACTTGACGGGCTCGAGACCCTACGGCGGCACGACCGAAGCCTCACGGACCCTCAGTATCCATCAAGACCCAGAGAGAATGGAGACGTGAGCAGCCCGCGGTCTCCGATATCAAGCCCTGTGACCGGGACATTACCAGACGGCCCCACGAAGCCGTCGCTCAAGCAGGTGTTGGATTTGATCACGACCGACTCGACGACCGTCTCGTCACCGTCGGCAGTGGCAATCGAGATGGCGATTCGTGAAGGCGAACGTCAGCCCCTGCTACCTGCCCAGCGAACAGATCTCTTCCTGCAGTACAACACCCAGCGGATCAATGACGAGGCCAGCGACGAGACGGACGAAGACGAAGACGACGCCGAGTACACGCCGCCCGTATGATCTGAAATCCAAAACTGTCGTGAATGTATTGACCGAGCTTACGATCTTCCGGCTCGTGCAGTTTCTGTTGTTGTAAATCTCTAGTAGTAGGTGTTCTCCTCGATCCAACCCTTGGAGCGATGGATGCGGCCCGTGGACGGGTCCACGTACGAGCGCGAGGTCTTGCGCAGCATGAACTTGCGGCACTCGTCGTAGCCAAAGATGAAGAGCGAGAACGGCATGGCGCAGAACCAGTGGGTCACGCGGATGTCCTCCGTCTTGAACACGTCCTGAAGGAACGCAAGGTAGCAGAAGGCCGCACCGATGATCGTCTCGAACACGAGACCCATGTTCAGCACGCTGTTGTCCATGCCCTGCTCCATGATCGACAGCAAACGGGTACGGCAAACGATCAAGTTGGCCCACTGGCTCACAATGATGGCAACGAAGTAAGCCGTCTGCGCGATCGACAGCGCCTTGGCCTGGAGCATGCGCGACAGAATGTTCGAGCGAGTCGTGCCGTCAGCCTCGACGCTTGTGAAGCCAGCGCGGTAGTCCAGCAGACACTGCTCGCCCGAGCACACACGGACGCCGTCCACAGTCACGGCTTCAAACGACGCACCCGTGTGGTAGATCTTGTCCGACAGCGAGAAGGTCTGTGTGGCTGACACTGTGCCGTTCTCGTTCACCTGGCTCACGGCCGCACCTTCAAACGCATCCTTCGCACTCGATGGAGCCTCCACAGAGTCCTTGGTGTTGCTGGCGTCCGTGATCGCGTACACTCCGATCGGCTGGTACGTGTAGAACACCTCCTCAGCGAGCTTGGTGTCGAATCCATCGGCATCCGAATCTTTCACGTTCCAGCGCAGCCAGTTCTTGTCGAAGAAGTGCGAACGACGAGCGCGCATCGGGTAGTACGGACGGTAGCCAGCCTCCCATGCGGCCTGCATGGACTGGACACTCACGACTGGCTGCTTGGCAGTGTAGCCGTTGTGCGTCGAAAGATCCAAGCGGTCGTACCCTTCTGGCTTGCCCTCCGAGCCCTTGTAGTTCGGCAGAGCGAACTGGCAGTCCACCAGCTTACCGTCGTGAGCCGGCGTGAAGAAGATGCGCGCATCGAAGACTGAGCCGCCCGTTGGGATGGTCGCGTTGTACTCGGCGCCACACACTCGCGACTCACTAGGGCCAAGAGACGTCCACACACCGGCGTCGTTCTTGTGGAGACCACCGGCCGTGCAGTACTGGCCGCCCGAAGTCTTACACCACATAACCTGACGGCCGTAGTTCGTGCCCATACCGAGGCCAGCAAGGATCGAAGGCGAGAAACCGTAGTCGTTCATGACCACGAGGTACGTGAACATACCAGCAGCCGCTTCGATGATACCGATCTGCAGGTACGAGAACGAGATGAGCTTGCGCGTCACGAGGCGGTCGACCTTGGCGTTACGCGGCGAACGTGCCATGATGTCGCTCTCAGCAGTCTCGTACGCCATCGAAATGGCCGGCACCATGTCCGTACCGAGACAAATGGCAAGCATGAGCACGGTTGTGAGCGGCAGCGGAATACGGAGGATGATGTTGAGCAGGAACGGAATGAGCTCCGGGATGTTGGCAGCCAACGCGTACGCGATCGACTTCTTCAGGTTGTCGAAGATGATACGGCCTTCCTCCACGCCCGAGACGATCGAGGCGAAGTTGTCGTCCAGAAGGATCATGTCGGCTGCTTCCTTCGAGACCTCCGAGCCCATGATACCCATAGCCACACCAATGTCAGCCTTCTTCAAGGCAGGCGAATCGTTCACGCCGTCTCCCGTCACAGCCACAATCTCTCCACGACGCTGGCAGTTCTCCACGATGATCAGCTTCTGCTGAGGCGACGTACGCGCGAACACAATCTGCGAGTGGTCGAGGATGCGGTCCCACTCCTCCTCAGGCGTGTCGATGCTGATCTCCCAGCCAGGCACGACGATAGCAGGCGCCGTGTTCGGGTCCTCCCAGCCAGCCTGGCCAGGCTCAAGTCCACGCGTCGCATTGCCTTCCTCGATATCCTCCTTCGTAGGACCCCACAGGATTCCCACCTTGTGGGCGATGGCCTTGGCCGTCACAGGGTGGTCGCCAGTGACCATGATCACACGAATGCCGGCAGTCTTACACTTCTCCACGGCGCCTGGGACTTCCGCACGGGGCGGATCAATGAGCGCCATCAGACCGATGAAGCACAGACCTTCCTCGACCTTCGGGTTCGGCTTCGGGATCGAGTCGTAGTCCACATCCTTCTCACCCAGTGGGAAGTTCGGGTTGTCCGTGTTGAACGCGTACGTAACAGGGTACATCTCCGGGTTCAGCGCCTTCTCGCAGAAGCCCAGCACTCGCATGCCGCGTTTAGACAGATCCAGCTGCAGCTTCTCAATCTCCGCGAGGCGCTCCGTCGTGAGCTCCACTTCCACGCCATTCAGCATCATGGTCGTACAGCGAGCAGTGATACGCTCTGGCGCGCCCTTCATCACCAGCAAAAGCGGCTTCGTGTCGTCGTTCTGCTGCTTGTGGATCGAGACCTGGAACTTGTTCTTCGAGTTGAACGGGATCTCCTTGATCTTGAGGTTCTCGCTGCGGTACTCGACCACGTCCTTCTTGTCCTCGCAAAATTTGATCATCGCCGACTCGGACGCGTCGCCGATCGTCTCCCAGTTGACCTTGAGGCCCGTCTTAAGCGGCAGCGGCGCGCCACGCGAAACCACCGTGCTGTCTCCGGATCCCGACACGACCTTCTCGTACTTGGAGTCCTCGTCGAACACGGCGTTGTTACACAGCGTCGCGCAGCGCTGGAGCCGCTGGAACGACACGTCGCTGAGGTTGTAGCTGCCCACGGGCGTGAGCGAGCACTCGGCGTCCCAGATCTGGTTGTCGTACACCATGGACGCGACCGTCATGACGTTCTGCGTGAGCGTGCCCGTCTTGTCCGAGCAGATCGCCGTGGTCGAGCCGAGCGTCTCGACGCCCTGGAGGTTCTTCACAAGCATGTTCTTGCCGGCCATGCGCTTGGCCGCGAGACTCAGACACACTGTGACCGTAGCCAGCAGTCCCTCGGGCACGTTCGCGACGATCACGCCGATCATGAACACGAGGTTCGAGACAAAGTCCGTGCCGATCACGAAGCCGATCACGAAGAAGAACACGCCGATGGCCGCCGCGACCATGGCGATCACGTGGACAAAGTGGTTGATCTCCTTGGCGATGGGCGTCTCGTCCTGGCCCGTTGAGGTCGCGAGCCGCGCGATGCGGCCCATGACGGTACGGTCGCCAATGTTGACGACCAAGCCCTTGCCGTTGCCCTGCGGGATGAACGTGCCGAAGAAGCACAGGTTCTTGGTCTCGAGCGGGTTCTCGTCCGTGCAGTCGGGCAGGCGCTTGAGCGGCTCGGGCTCGCCCGTGAGCGACGAGTTGTCCACGGCCATGTCGTCCGAGCACTCGATGAGCCGGACGTCGGCGGGCACCTTGTCGCCGCCCTTGAGCAGCACGAGATCTCCTCGCACGAGCAGCGACGCGTCGATCTTCTGGGCCTTGCCTTCGCGCACGACCGTGATCATGGTCGGCATCATGTTCTTGAACGACTCCATGAGGTTGTTCGACTGGCGGTTCTGGAAGTACGAGAACGAGCCCGTGATCCACACCACGGCCGCCAGGATGATGCCCAGGAACAGGTTGTCCTTCGAGTACTGGATCGCGTAGCTCACAAAGCACATGGCCGAGCCGGCCCAGAGCAGCAGACAGAAGAAGCCCGTGAGCTCGCGCCAGTACTTGAGCCACTCGGGGTCCTGCTTCGGCGGCGTGAGCACGTTCAGGCCTTCGCTCTCGCGGCGCATGTCCACGTTGTCGCTCGTCATGCCGTGCTCCACGTCCGTCAGCAGCTCGGCCGCCAGCTCCACGACGCTCATCTTGTGCTCCGTCATCACGAGCTCGCGTCGCGCGTCGTCGGCCGTCGCAGGAGCCGCCTTGGAGCCCGCAGGCGGCAGTTCCGATTGTTGGGACTTTTGACGACGACGTGCCTTGCGGCTCTCGATGCGCTGCCGCATCTCCGTGGTCGCTGCGATGATCTCGGCCGACGAGCGCACGGAAGAGCGACGCGACAGCGTGTTCTCACGGCGCATGGGTGCGGAGGCGTCGTCCTCCATGCGCACGAAGCCCGTGGCGCGAGGAGTGCTCGGAGGCTCCATATTGTTGGCGATTCCTCCAACGAGTGTTGGAAAAGTTGGCGTTGGCGTTTGTTGCTGACTCGACCAGACGAAAAGGAGAAGTGTCGGGAAACGTTGGCGGGATGCCGAGGGATCCGGAGCCTCCGGAAAATCCGGACCGGAAAATCCATGGACGATTGTATACCAGGTGAACATGGGACGAGGGTACGATAGTCACTGGTGTCGCCAACCAGCTGACATTTTCCGTGAGAAGGGGCCATTGTGTATACACACCATCCGGATATGGCTGTCGAGCGTAGTCCACTCACCATACAAACGCCAAGACATCGGCATGTTCGGCGTGTTCGACAGCCCCGTATCCGGATGGATGATGTGTCCAACACGAAATTGGCACAAAAAAGTCGCTTTCAAAAACCAGCCCACCGTAAAATTCGCGACTGGATGTGGCGAACCTAACGAAACGGTAGTTTACTGCCGTACTTAGCAACTCCTATCGTAAATGTTAGGAAACCCTCCAGCCATTCGAAATAGAAGCTTCCTCTGAAATTCACACGCTACGTATTGCTACACCACTAATGCACACATCCTATCACGCACGAGCCACACCCTTCGCCTGGAACTGATCACACCATGTCCTTGATGTGGATCGAGTCGAACTCCTCAAAGTCGTTGTTGTGGCTGTGGCGCAGCAGCAAGTCCGGACCGTCCGACGTGTGGTGGTCCTCCTGCAGCAGACTGGTCTGCAGCACGCTCTCCTCGGCGATCGTCTTGTACTTGTTGCGGCGGAAACGGCGTCGCGACAGCGCCTTGGGCTGCGTCACTCGCTGGCCTAGCTTGCGGCACGGACACATACCGTTCTCCAGCAGCGTCTGCTCTGAGCCAGTGGACGCTGCTGAGCCGAAGATATCCGTGAGCTGGTTGGCGTGTGTGGAGCTCGTGCGCTGTGAGCGCGAGCGCTTGGACCGGTGCGTCGTGTTGGTCGCTGTCGTTTGGCGATCGTCGTTGTCCGTATCACTGTCGCTGTTCGGGTGCTGCTTGCCTCGCTTGCGGTCGCCACCGTGGTCACCTTGCCCAACTCCGAGAGGCTGGCACAGACCGATGTTGTCCTCGTCAAAGTAGTACACCGAGTTGTTGTTCTCGAATGGACGCGCGTGCTTGATGTGGTGCACGTGGCCGGCATCCATGAGCGCGTTGCCCAGGCGGATCGCTTCACTCAGTGAACTCACGTAGTTCTGTTCCTCCATGTGCTCCAACGCACGCTCGCCCAAGAACGTGCTGATCTCGGTCGCAGTCTTGCCGCCCTGCTTGCTCATCACGAGCTCTTCTTCAAGTTCCTCGCTGAGTTCCAAGGCAAACACGGCTGCAACTTCTTCCTGGATGGTCTCCAGGATACTCACAAGATTTTGTGCCGACGGGCGCAGGCGAGGGTCGGCATGCCACGCGCTCTCAATGACCGTCCGCAGGCTTGGGTGGAGCCCCATGTCCAGTTCCGGTCGCTGGCCCTGACTCACACACTCGAAGATCTTGAAGTGGTTGCCGTAGATGCCCGGGTACTTCTCCCGTCCCGGGTACATAATGTCCCACATTGTCATGGCCAGCGAGAACACGTCCGCGGCCTCACCGTAGGTGGCCTGGCCCGCCTTGCCATTGATGATCTCCGGCGCCATATAGTCCACCGTGCCTTTGATAGTCAACCGCATCGCACCCCCGTCTACCTCTGAACCTCGGACGTGCTGCAAGTTGGCGCCACTGCTGAGTGTGACACTGTCGCGGCCAGTGGATTTCTCATTGCTTGCCGCACTGCCTCGGCGATCGGACACGATTGCAGCCTGACGAATACCTCCGTTGGCTGGTCGGTTGTGGGCGATGTTCGCACGCGGCAGACTGCGCGACTCACCAAAGTCTGTCAGTTTGACAGTGTTCTCGGCGTCCACGAGGAAGTTGGCTGGCTTGATGTCACGGTGCAGGAATGCCGGTGAGAAGCTGTGGATGTACGCAACAGCTCGGACGGCGTCCAGCATGTAGCCGATGTTAATCAGTAGTTGCTGGCGGTTCGGGTGGTGAGTGCGACGCGCCATGGAGCACGCCACATCCTCAAGACTTCCTTGGCACAGCTCTGAAACCAAGCAGATCGTCGGCGGACACACACACATGCCGTAGAACTTGACGATGTTCGGATGGTGCAGAGCACCGCACAACGCCGCCTCCTGGGAGAACTCGGCCACAGTCTCCTCCGTGAAGTCGGATGGCGTGTACACTTTGATAGCGACTGGCATTTTCGAGCGCAAAGTGCCGTTAAACACCACGGCACTGGCACCCGTGCCGATGCGCTGCCTCACATCCAAGTACGCAAAGTCGATGATGTACTTGCGGTGCATCTCGATGAGTACGTGGAGGCCCTTGGACGAGACACGCTCTGGGAGGTTGTTTTTCTGACGGAAGAGTGTCTGCAGCGCCACAGCACGCTGTCCCATGCCTCGCCAATGCTCCGTGTCGGCCTTGAGCACTCGGAAAATGACGAGCGGACACATAGATCCGACGAGCAAGTTGACGTAGGTGAGATTGAAGCCGGGCTCGGTCTTGCCCTGGTGGAACAGATCGTTGTATGCGAAGAGGAATCCGTAGTACACGTACGCGTACAAGCAGAACTCGCGCAGGGTACGCTTGCTGGCACGGGCAGGCGGACGAATGAATATGTACGTGTACAGCAGAAGCATTGGCGAGCGTGAGACGGTGATCACAGCGTAGAAGTGGGCCGGGTTTCCGTGCTTCATCATGTACCAGACAATCGGCAGCGTGTACGTGGACAGCAGCAGCGTGATGAACATGGAGCGACGCAGTGCGGGTCCAGAAACGCTTGTTTGCAGCATGAACACCACAATGCTGAGGAACACGAACTGGCGGCCAGAGTAAAACACTTCTGTGGCGAGCTTCGATATGCTGTACTCGTACAGACCTGTCGCCAGTGCGACGCAGAAGAAGATCGTGTACACCCCCGTCGCTAGTCCGACCACAATCAGCAGCGACTCGAACGCCGGCAGGATGACCTTGCGGGCAGCCTCCTTGTCGCCCGTGAAAGCCACACTGCGGTTGAAGCGCAGATATACCACCAGAAGTAAGCACAAGAGGCACATGATGCCGTAGCCGGCGAGCAGGAAGAGCTGCAGCGTGTAGAAGCGGCTTTTGAGGTACTCCATCATCGCCTTCTGGGCAGCCAATTTGGCCAGCTTGGCTTTCTCAGCTTGGGCGGTCGCGTTGGCCGTGGCATTCACCAGCGGCGCAATGGTAGCCATGATGGTCGGCATGGGCGTGGTGAGGTTGAGCTCCTTGAGCAGCGCAGTTAGCGTGGCCGCATCATTGGTGGCGATAGACTTGTTGAGGCTGGTGAGCCACTCGAGTGCAGCCGTGAGGTTCAGGTTCGCAGGTAGGACAGCGTGCGGTAGGATCGCCGACAGCGTCGCATTGAGCGCCGCTGTGACTGCGGCCGTCGACTCGTTCATGGCCGTCAAATCCTCAAGACGAGATCAGATCGAGATGGACGGTTCGAGAAGGAGGAGTGGAAGGGAAGACGCGAAGGCGACTTTGGGAGACTGACCGATGTGCGTCCGAGCACGCAAAACTGGCTGTGAGGTTGCACGCAACGCTGCACTTCGTCTCCGGCTTGAAAGACTTCAGGAGGTGACCAGCGAGCGACTGCGCTCTCCTCCCGCAGGCGCCACCGAGTGCTTGCGTGGTCGTCATTCTTCCACGAAAGAAGCGCACGCGGTGCAAAATGGTGCGGCACCATGTTGCTCACCAGTTCTTCCACGTTTTCATCGTCTGCCTCTCTCTTGGCGGATTGTCTATGGTGTTCAGTCTTGGGCCAAACCGACGTCCGTTTCATTTGCACCGGCCACAGCAGATCCGAGGAATTGGTGGGGAAATAGGCGAGAAAGTACAACATCATAGCGATATGATTGGCTAGAACCATGGAATAGATTGATTTGATTGGCTGGTATTTTTCCATCCACCGGTTCCTTCTATCGAACAGCCACTTCAACAACCGACACAAGTCAGATCAGGTGACTTGAATCAGGACAGCCAGTGTGACGCCTTCGACTTTCAGTAGTCCGCGTAGCTTACACCACACAACCTCTGCACCTCTGGAAGATCTCTTTCATGTGCTCGCTAGGTGTGGTGTTCGGGTTGAAGCTACTGTGCTTGCTTCGTTTCAGTGTGGTCCATCGGTTTCGCGTGCTCTCGGGTGCTATTCATCCCGACAAGAAAGCGCGAGGATGGTGATATCCTTCGATGGATCGATCAGCAATCTGCAAACATCAGTAGTTT
>JAADVL010000848.1:0-13795 GCA_023334995.1 Pythium sukuiense | reverse complement strand
TGGTTGGCACGTCTGGCTTGGTTGGCACTGGCGTCTCCGGAGCAGTCGTTGGTTTGGTTGGCACGTCTGGCTTGGTTGGCACTGGCGTCTCCGGGACAGTTGGCTGAGGAGCTGGTGTTGTGGTGGCCGGAGGTGGCGCCGTCGTCGTTGGTGCCGGGGTCACCGTCGTTGGTGCTGGAGTCACCGTCGTTGGCGCAGGAGTCACCGTTGTTGGTGCAGGAGTCACCGTTGTTGGCGCAGGAGTCACCGTCGTGGGCGCAGGCGTCTCAGTTGTTGGTGCTGGCGTCTCGCCCGAGGACTGACAGGCAACCGACATGTCGATGAGCTCCTTCAGGTCGACGTAGCTGAGAAGATCACGGGAGACCGTGTTGGTGTCAAAGTCACCAGTTGGCCACCAAAGGAAGTCTGGGTGGTCGTGGATCGACGAGCCAACCCATTCACCACCAATGATTTCATCATCCCAGTTGAGCTCGAGAAGATACTCGTACACCTTCTCCTTGGTGAACTGCCCGATGCGGTCGTTCGACGCCAGCTCTCCATCCACGTAGCCTTCTTCCACCCAAGCCACCTTCGTGCGAGTGTATCGGAGCTGCTTCGCGGCCTTGTTGAACTCGTAGTTGTAGTTCTCTGGGCCCAACTCCACTTCGGTGACTTCTCCATCCACGTTCCTCTGGAACGTCCACGACGAGACAGGCTCCATCGACAGGATCTCGTACGAACGGATCGGCTGGTTCCATACGGCTTCCGTGTTGTCGTGCTCGATGATCATACCACGGCGTTGGGCACCAAACACGTTGGTGAGCGCGAGGTGGAACAGACCTGGGCCGACGTCACGACGCGTGTCGTCCATGTAGCGGTTGTACGCATCCACACCTGGGAGGAAGCTCGAGCCGGAAGCGCCTTCGTAACGAACGCCGACATCAGTCGAACCAGCAACATTGTCGTCGAAGAACTGCGAGATCAGACCCTTGATATCGAATGGCTGGAACGTCACGCCGTTCTTCGTCACTGGACAACGCGGCTCAGGCTCGAGAAGAGCAGCGACCGCCCAGGCGTGACAGATGCCATACCAACCTGGCAGACACACACCACGGTCCTGGCCGCGACGCTTCGCACACGACACACCGTTGTCCACACCACCTGGACGACACTCAGACGTTTCCACACACGACTGCTCGTACGGGTAGCGGTCGACACCACTGTGGAGAGAGACCAAGTCGGCGATCTGCTTGGCGTCCTTGCCGTATGCCGCAGCATACTTCTCGACTGGGCTCAACGTGTTCGGGCCAGCCCATCGGCTGTTCAGACCGTCCACTGTACTCGCCCAGTAGTTACCTGGCCATGGTGTGGTAGCCATCGTCGCCGTTCGGTAGTTCTCGAACAACGTCGTGGCAACGATCTCGGTCGAGGCACCACCGACGTACTTGTCGAGGAAGTAACGGATCTTGTCAAGGTCAGTGTATCCATCGCCAAACGGCGCCGGGAACGTCTCGAGCATTCGCGAGTCACCAGCAGCCGAGTGGACCTCGCCAGCGCCAGTGTCGACCGAGTCAGGAACACCGGCGATTTCTTCGTGGCCCGTGATGTTGGACGGGGTCTTGAGGATAGGCTCCGCCATGAAACGACCTGGCTTACCACCAAACGCCGGGTGGTTCTCATTGATCTTGGCACCAGCCCAGAGTGGCGACACGGGCAACAGCTCCATGGGCGCGGCCGCGACCGGGTCGAGCGCCGCGAGCGCGCACAAGGCGGCCGCGAACGCATACTGGTACTTGTAGCCCGCGAGCTTGGACGGTGTGGCCACCATCTTGTCGGGTCTTGTCTCACTGCGTTCGGTACGAAAGAATGAGGAAGCTCCTTTGTATTCGCTGCTGCTCGGGCTCGGAGTCGCGCTTCCGGGTGAGGAGGACGCGGGGCAGAGAGCAAGAACAGAAGCAAATCGGAAAGTGACGACGGAGAAGGCAGCGCCCACAGGCGTCCCCCAATTCCGAAAAGCTTGAAGGCCCGCTCTCTCTCCGCCTCACACTCGCGTTGCGGAGACCGAGGCTCGGGTTCAGCTCAGATTGCAGGCGACTTTCATGCTTTCGTTGACCGCCAGAGTGGACGGGCAAGGCCACACATGGCCTGTCTTTGCCACGATCCCCAGGGTCTGGAAGATCCAGCAGGCCCACACAAATTGTCACAATGACCGTTTCAAGCGGATCTTCTGTGTGACTCACGATGACAGCTGGTGCCGTTCTGGTCGTTTTATGTACGAGAAGGTGATGCCTCGACCGCCAGCTGGTGTCGGATGGAACGGTTGTCGTGTCGCGATGGATGGAGACCGCAGATGTTCCCCTGGCTCATTCCATGAGTCATGCGGGACGCTGTCATCCACCTGATGACTGGCGATTCCATCGCGCAAAACACTCTCCAGGCACAGAGAATCTCGACGAATCGACTAGGAACGGAGAATAGATTCCGAGTGTGTGGAACGAAGCCAAGGCCTTGGGTATGGTGGAGGTTCATGCGGAACACACAAACGTGTAGGCGAGCGAACTTCGCGGAGAAAGTCTTGGGAATTGCCCTTGAGGGGCAAACGACGCGGATGGATGAGTCTGCTCTTCAAAATGAGCGCAAACTTGTCCTCCAGTGTGGATGGACGAACAGAGAAGCGAAGTTGGAGGAAAAGAGGGGAGATCAGGGAGGCTGACGAGAGTCTGCATTCGTCGACGACATCAGTCCGCACCGGACTTTCGCGTCCAGTACTGTACAGTACAGTTCTCTTGGAATCGACGGCTTGGACCTGCACAACTTCGACTTTCAAGCTTCCAAGTTCGGTTGCTGCAAGTTGCTCTTGGAACGGAGGCGTTCTCTGAGAACTTCTCACCGCACCACCTGCCAGAAGCAGAAGCGCTTGGGCAAGAACAGACTGACAGCTCTTGACATCAGGGCATTCGCAGCGTCCGGGCTATGGGCCACCAGCCGAGAGGAGGATGAAGTCAGGAATGGAAACGAACTGGACGACATCCACGGAGGATCTGCTGGACTCCACCTCGCAAAAGCGAGAGGAACGATCGGCAACGAAGAAAGACGAATTGACTCGCCTGGATCAGTAAGGTCGACAGACAGACTGCGGCTACAGTAACAGCGAATGTGTCACTTGCTGGGGAAACCAGCGTCATGCGAACCTTCCCCACTGCGTGGCAGTGGCCCAGGCTTCGATTTTCTTCAAATGGGTGTCGTGTCAAGATGGACCGTCCATGTACATCCTCGTGGTCAAGAAACCAGGGATGGTCAAACGGCTGTCGGAGAAAAAACGTAGAAACTGGTTGAAACTCTAGTTTAGACGTTAAAACTCGTCGAGTTTTCACGCCGTTTTTACGGGTATTTACGACACAAAATGTGTATTTACTCGATCACTTTGATGAGGGACTTCAACCCCGTTGATGGGCAAGATCACGAACAAAGCGTGAGATGTGTTCGAATATTGGCGCGCTTTCGTCAGCCGAGCAGCACCCGTAATCTCGCCACGTGTCGTACGTGGCATCAGCACCAGGCAACCGCATCACGTAGTCGTTTGCAAAGCCTTTGCGTGCCGCGAGCGCCGACCCTCATCGCCAGAACACTTGCCACGAGCTCGACTGCCTTCGCGTCATGGGTGCCGGTGGGCGCCCCAAGAAGGGGGAATGGAACGAGTCACAGTGACTCAAGAGAAGACCCCCGACCGAATTGCGCTCGTGGTCTGTAATCATTGCATTCGCCACAACGGAGTGCAGAACGGACCGGAGCCTGAAGAGATTCAGGGCCACCTTGATCGACTCGTGAGCCATCTTCGCAACTGTGCGCCGTACAACAAGCGAGTCGAAACGCATGCACCAACACTAGCCGCCGATCTCTTTGCCACTCCAAGAAAACGCAATAACGACAGCACCCGTGCCACACCCAGTCCAGCAAAAAGGCAGAAGCGAACGTGGACGAAGCAACAAAAGGATCATCTCAACTGCTCCACCGCGAGAATGAAAGATTCGCTGGGATTGCCAGATTCGTTTGTCAAAAGCCAAGGGTTTCGCGACTTCGTTGATGATCTTGCACCTGGTAGCAGTCCAGTTTTGTTGGGCCCGAAGGCACTCGGCAAGTTCGTGGAAGAGTATGCCCAGGATTTGTTTATGAGAGCGAAGAAGGATCTAAAGGAGCATCAGGCGTGGACCAGAGGGCGCGTCAACTTGCTGTCGGATGGATGGGAAAATCGATCGATAATTCATCTACTCGGCTACCAGCTATCGCTTCACGGCCATGTTCTCACTCTCTCGTGAGACGAAGTTGGGACGAGTCACATTGGTGTCGCAGTTGAGATGCTACTCGAGCGCATCATCGTGAAGGCCAGCGAGGACGGGTAGGACATTGGCGGAGTGATCACGGATGATGCTGGCCAGTGCGCGAGAGTGCGAAGAATTCTGACACTAAGGTGGCCTACGATCGCGTTCGGAAAATGCTTCGCCCACGACGTCAACAACCTCGTCAAATCCATCCTCAACACCAGCTTCAAGCAGATTGCAACTTAAGCTACAAGTTTGGTCAGACATCAGCTCCTCCGCGAAGTGGCTCCCCGAGTTCAGGAGGAAATCGAGCGTATGTGCGGTGTAAAACTGGCATTTTACACACTTTGTGACACCCGCTGGAACTCAATGCAGGCGAGTTTTGCTTCCCTGCTTCGTGTTAAGACGGCTCTGGAGAACTTCTGGGAGAAGTATAAGAAAGACCCCGACTTTCCGGCGGCTGTTCGAGTCTTCAACGACAAGAGATTCTGGACCAAGCTGATCACCGCTGAGACTGCCATCCATCCGCTCGCTGAAGCCTCGTACAAACTGCAGCGCGACAACAACACACTCGCCGACGTTGTCGAGATGTTTGAGAAGATCTATCATGGATTTGTCCAGAATGAGCGGTACGGAAGCGAGCTCGTGGGCTGTATCGAGCAGCGTTGGCGCAAGTGCGAACATCCGCTGTTGCTCCTCGCGTATTTCCTTCACCCAAATCGAGCTGGCTGTGAAAAGAAGTTCCCCGAGACATTGCGCGCAGCCGTCTCGCACTTCTGCTTCTACTACCGCAAGTTTGTCAAGGATACTCCTGAAGCTCCGAGTACGATTTGCTCCGACTTCTCCGAATTCCGCGCAGGGAAGCTCACGAAATCCAGAGTCGCACAGTACAAAAGCGTTTTTGAGTACTGGAAGCAAGTCGCCAACGAGAAGAAGGAGCCGTGCAAGCTCGTGGAGCTCGCGTTGATTGTGCTGTCGATTGGTGCGAACACAGCCCCGTGCGAGCGAATGTTCAGCGATCTCGGCGTGATCCATACCGCCGTGCGCAATCGAATGTCGTACAAGAAAGCACTCGCCTTCCATCGCGTTCGACAGGACATCTACGTGGCGCGGAAGAAGAACAACGCGAAACAAAAGACAATCCCAATCGGATTGTAGACCCTCATGACCGCCGAATGATGGATAGTGGTCGTTCAGAACATCAAGAAGAGTACGAGGAGGCAGTAAGCGTCGAGGAGACGCTCGTGTTTTGGCAAGGCGTCTTGGATGAAGTAATGGCCGATGACTTGTTCGACGACGACTACAACACGCATCACCCACCCATCCAAATCGATCCGTACGAAGCAATCGAGACGATCGACCGTGAACAGTTTCCTTTACCAGAGGATGACGGGGAAGCCGTCGAGCAAGACACGATGCAGGGACTCCGAGCGTGGAAGATCAGCTTGCAAGAAATTTTCTGCATCCAAAACGACAACAACGAGGTGGAAGAGGTCGTCACCGTTGTCTAGATCCAGCTTCGATGCGAGCTGTAATGGGCTGTAATAGACATCTCACTCGTTATCATTTCTTAGTCGTTCGTGCTTCGTAGCCTCATGATCGCATCGATATGTGTCGAATATACGTGCGCAGAAGTCATGGGCCGATCCACCAGATTGGATTGATTTCCTCGACAACTCCAACAGCTCCTTCTAAATTGATCAAATATCAAATATTGAGTAAACACCGCAGTTTTATCCATTAGACGTTTTTACTTTGGGTACAAACGTTGAAACCAGTAAAAACGTCAAAACGACGAACCCTGCAAGAAACTGACTGGTGCCCACCAGCTGGTCGCGAAAATCCTGCGGAACTGAAACTGCAAGCGCCAGATCAGATCTTATGCTCTCTTCTCCTTTGAATGACGTGTCACTGTAGACGCTACAGTGACTCGTCATTCAAATGAGGCTCCCAACATCCTAAATCAGTGTATTGGTTGTCGACTGCGCCTCCCAAATATGGGTTCGAGCCCATGGCTCAATACGGGTCGGCCCGCTGTTGAAATGGCGCCAAGAACCTGTGGGAGGGGCTTCAAATTTGGCGCGACGTGGAATTGCCCACCGAGCAGCTCCACCACCATCTCAAAGCACGAAGGAAGCACCATGTTGTGGGTCGACAAGTACCGCCCGTCGTCGCTCCAGGAACTGGACTACCACCCAGAGGTGACCAAGCGTCTGACGAACCTGGCCAACTCGAATGACCTGCCGCACCTGTTGGTGTACGGGCCGTCTGGCGCCGGCAAGAAGACGCGCGTGATGGCGATGCTGCGCGAGCTGTACGGCGACGGCGCGCTCAAAGTCCGACTAGAGCACAAGTCGTTCACGGTGCGAATGTAGATGTCTATATAGTGATCTCGACGTATGTGTAGGTTGCTTATGGTGGTGCGCTTTGTAGAACCCGGGGCGATCGACCAAGGTGGAGATCACGACCGTGGCGAGCAACTACCACATCGAGATGAACCCGTCGGACGTGGGCAACAACGACCGCCTGGTCGTGCAGGAAGTGCTGAAGGAGATCGCGCAGTACCACTTGGCGGACTCCAACTCGAAGCGCGGCTTCAAAGGTGCGTCTACTCCGAAAAACGGACCACTGGTCCTTTAGGTGGTTTGTACTGACCGAGTTTCAGTCGTGCTGTTGATGGAGGTGGATCGATTGAGCAAGAACGCGCAGCACGCGCTGCGTCGTACGATGGAAAAGTACACGGCGACGTGCCGTCTCATCCTGTGCTGCAACAACCCGTCCAAGGTCATCGAACCACTCCGAAGTCGTTGTCTCGGCATCCGCGTTGGCGCGCCCACCACCGATGAGGTATGGAGTCTAATCATCCTCGCCTACCAGCCCCAACAGCAATCCTGACACACGCATGGATTGGTCCCTGTAGATCTGCAACATCCTGCAGGGCGTTTGCAAGAAGGAAGGTCTCACGTACTGTGCACCATTGGGCCAAGAGATCGCCCAGAAGAGTGAGCGCAACTTGCGCCGAGCAGTGCTCATGCTAGAGACCTGTCGCGTCCAGAGGTGAGCACTTCATGCAAACCATTCCACCCACCACAACTCACTCATTCTGACTTGATTCCTATATAGCTACCCGTTCTCGCCTGAGCAGCAGATCCAGTTGCCAGCTTGGGAAGATTACGTGTGCTCGCTCGCTAAGGTCGTGCTCCAGGACCAGTCTCCTGCAGGGTACGTCTGTAGCGTGTTGTCATCTCCTCACAAGCAAGCTGACACCCTCACTCTCTCCTTAGCCTGATCAAGTCTCGTGAGATGATCTATGAGCTGCTTTCCAACTGCATCCCGTCCGAAGTCATCCTTCGCGTGAGTGTTTCGCTGCCCTACGATGAATCCTGTGGGAAGCATTTTGCTTAATCATCTCCTTTTCTTCCTGTAGGTTCTCTGTCGTGAGCTCATGAGCCGCCTGGATGACGACCTCAAGCACGAACTGATTCAGTGGGCGGCCCACTATGAGCACCGTATGCAGCGTGGCTCCAAGGACATCTTCCACTTCGAGGCGTTCATCGCCAAGTTCATGACGCTGTACAAGAAGTTCCTCTTGGAGCTCTACATGTAATTTCCTTCAACAAGCCGTATAGAAACGTAATTCTTGATCCCATTTGGTTCGTTTTTTGTAGTTTTCTGTTTAGTGAACCCATATCGATTGGCCATCATCGTCGATGCCAATGACGCCAACGACTTCGCCGACCACGTCGGCGTGGAAGCTGCAGCTCGTCTCGCGCGTGGACGCATTCCGGACATGTCTTGCAGAGGACGATCATGACAGGGTGCACTTCGCGTTCAGCTCCGTGCAACTTCGGGCGGATTTTGATGAGCTGAGCAGTCGTGAGATGGAGGCAATTGGCACGTCGCCTGCCCAAGACACGCATTTGGACAGGTTCGACACCACTCGCTTGCACGCATGCTGTTCCTTTTCCTCACGCTGACCTGAAAACGTCTCGCGGTGCCACTAGATACAAGAAGTGGAAGCTGGATGACGCCAAGATCGAGGAGCTCACGTCGGTGCGAATGGATTCAGGCGAGCAACACACCATGACCGGCTCTGGCTACGCTAGTGCCGCTGTGGAAGCGGTATACGCGCACGTCACCGACATGAACTTCTTCGCACGAGGCAAGCGTGGCGTGCTGTTTACTGCGCTTCTACGCGGTCGAGCGGAGCAAGTCGTCGTCAAGTTCGCTGGTGATCCCAGAGCATCGACTAGCTCCACGGCGGCGGGCTGTTGGGTCGAGACCGAGGCCAAGTGGATTCGAATCATGAACCGCGCCGGAATTGGCGCTCGTCTGGAAGCCTTTGGCACTGGCTGGCTGATCTGTGAGCGCCTGGACGGCAAGAACATTGTCGAGTTCCTCTCGTCATCAGCGACGCACCTGACGGCTCGCTGGGCTCTTCGAGAAATTCTTTGCCAGGTGAGACCTCTGAACGTCAGACTCTGCTAGTGATTGTTGTTGTGATGACTAATAACAGCTCGTAAATGGCACAGTGTTTCACGATGGACAGCATGGGAATCAACAAGGAAGAGATGACCCATCCGACACGGCATATCATTATTCACTCCGTCCCGTGCGTATCCTCAGCCTCTCAGCGGAGATGGAGATGCACGTTCATCGACTTCGAGAAGTGCTCATTCACAAAGAAGCCCAAGAACGTGACGCAGGTCTGCCAGGTGCGCCCCATTCTCCGTGTTTCCTTCTGATAGGCAGAGTCCTACATAGATGCTGACTTCCCTTCTGAACAGTTCGTCAGCTCGCCTCGCATGACTTCTCTCTTCCAGGCCAAGGGCGTGACGTGGGATATCCAGTCGTTGCGTCTTCACACGAAGAGATACAAGCTCAATGTCTCAAGCGAGAGCTTCGGTGCACTGCTCAATGTCTTCGGAGTGTGAAAAATCAATAGAGACCCATGTGGTATTATTAATCCGATCTTGGTCTTGGCCCAGTCCTCAATGAGCCGACACCAGCGCAGTTG
Source organism: Pythium sukuiense (assembly GCA_023334995.1). NCBI lineage: Eukaryota > Oomycota > Peronosporomycetes > Pythiales > Pythiaceae > Pythium > Pythium sukuiense. Next base: position 4,480 of record JAADVL010000848.1, on the reverse strand, counting down.
GCAGGCGTTCGTGGAGCGTACGCTTCAGTTCGACACGAATGAGCATCTCTACTACGGCGTCTGCTTCATCAGCAAGAGCGGTGGTGTAGACTACTCAACAGGTTGCTTCCAGAGCCACCATGTTGTCATCGGAAACGAGGAGCCGACGCCGTTCGACGCATCCCAATTCAGCCGCGCATTCGACCAGCTCACACGGATCGCCATGCTCGAAGAGAAGCAGCGCATCGACTACAACAGGGACACCTACACGCCCTCCGTCACTGCCGTGCCTTCCATCCGCCTCGGCTCGCTCAGTCTCCAAGTCGTGTCCGCCAACTTCGCGTCGCTCTCCGCCGTCGCAAATGCGAAGAGCTACGGTCTAACCGCCCAGCGCTTCCCATTCGGGATCCTCGTGGTCGTGTTTCGCCACCCGCACACAATCGAAGATGTGATCTCCGTTGTAGAGCGCTGTTGCGCCGCGTTGAGGCAGTGAGAGCCCTCATAGAGACACGCATGTTGCTCATTGATGCTTGCCATCCCTTTCCGGCCATTTTGGATTTGTGCGTCACAAATTGTGACGCACATTCCTTCTCAATTTAAACCAATCATATCTTATCATCCGACTGCTTCTGCAATTTCATTGGCTAAATCAATGTCGAGATGGGTTGGAACAACCTCAAGGTGGACTCTCCCGAAGTTGTTGGGCGCATTTTCGAGCCGACTGAACTCCTCAAGCCCGCCTCCACCATGTACTTCTGCACTGCGTGTAACCTGTACGTGCGCGAGACGAGCGTAAGCGACCACGACCAGTCCACGGCCCACATGCTCTCCACGACACGAGCGCCCACTCTCCGCAAAGGTACGACTGTTCCGCCACTCTTTCGGTTCTCTACAGAGCAATTGCTCTAACCATCGTTCTGCTCCATTCTGTTATCTGTGTGTGTACTTTCTCACAGTGTGGCTGCCGGAATCCAACCGAGGATATCAGTTGCTCATGGGCATGGGCTGGAAGGAGGACGCTGGGCTCGGCCCCAAGGGCGAAGGTCGTGTGGAGCCGATCGCCACGGTGCTCAAGAACGACCGCGCTGGGCTTGGGATGCCTCACAAGCCAGCTCGCGTGACGCACTTCCCGCCGCAAGACGCTGCGGAGAAGGCGCGACGACTGGCAGAGCGCCGTGCTCGCAAGCGCAAGGACACACCGGTAGATGTGGATATCGCGGACCCGCATAACGCGACTACTGCTCAACGCAAGCAGCTCAAAGTCCAGGAACAGCAGCGCGACAAGGACGTTGCGATGGAGCTTTACTCGCCCGATTCGCTGGAGGGATACGAAGCGTATTTGCGGTAGATAAAGAGTGGGGGTGGGGTAATTGAGATTTTGCTATTTATCAAGACGGAGCATGTGCTCTCGGGCCAGTTACTTCACAGCTTCGCCACTGGACGGGTCTCGTTGTCGCCGCTGCTAGGACCGCCTCCGACTGCGGTGATGCGCTTGATGTGCGTGATGAGTTCATGCTTGCTAGCGACGTTGTCGCCCATGACAGCAAACAGAATGTCCTCATGGGTGCAGCCCGGGAGGTCAATGTACTCCACGTCGTGCTGAGCTTGGCGCTACAGTACAAGCTCGTTTAGCAGGAGTCCCGAGACAACACGTTTTGACGTTTGAGTATGATGCGTACCAGATTTGCCGCGAGCTTCTTGGACGAAGAATCGGGCACGACTTCGTCCCCGCTGCCGTGGATGATGTGGAAGCGAGGCAAGGTGACGTCTACATCATGAAATACGAGCGTCAGGTTGAGGCAGAATTCAGGTGATTCAGGTGAAGAAAGAGGCACAAACCCTTGGCGTGTATGGCTTTGAAAAGCTTGGTTGGGCTTGACTCGTCAAACTTGGAAATCCCCAGCATCGCAGGCTTCATGGTCGAGATCTCGTGGACGCCATCGATCTGTCCGACCTTGCGGTTGCTCTCGTACTCGTAGTGATCCGTGATATCGTAAGGGCCCGCCAGGCCAATAAAACCCTTGATGTGGTCATGGACAGGCTTCGCCTTGCCGGACGTGGAGCCATTGATGGTCCTCGATGCCGACTGCGCGAGTGCCAGCGCACTCACGTGGGCTCCAGACGAGTGGCCCGACAAGAACACACGGCTGCGGTCGCCTCCAAAGCTCTCGGCATGTTCCACGATCCAGTGGATCTACAAAGCAGCATAAACATGAGAATCTGTAATGAAACACAGCATTCTGGTGTTGAACGTACCGCATCCTCAACGTCCTTAGCCTGCTCCAGGACAGAGCCGGTAGGGTAGGTTCGGTAGTTGATCACGCCGACGAGAAACCCGTGCTTGGAGAGGTACTGTCCCACCAGTCCGTACTGCCACTTGTGGCCGTACGACCACGCGCCGCCGTGGACGAACAGAATGACCGGCTTGCGCTGGTGTACCGGGAGTTGCCTCTCGACGCCATACACGTCGATGGTGTTGCGTGGGTGCGAGCCGTACACCAGATTCGACATCACATTGCTTCGCTGCCAAACCAGCAGCCGAGCGATTCGCACTGCCAGCACGGGCTTGACCAGCGGGATGAGGTATTCCATGGCGGCGATGAGCTGGGATGCGAACGTGTAGCGGAAGACCCCTTTAAGCAGCGCCCACTGGGAGCCGCTGCCATGCTGGAGCTCTTGCTGGAGACGCAGCTGGAGGTGGTTCTCATGGACGGAGCGCAGCGTCTTGCGCGTGTACCATACCAGCACGAGCGCCGCGCAGAAGCGCTGAATGCGGCGGCGCACGGCCGCGTCCAGTCCAGGCGGCGTGAGCACCATTTTCCTTGTGGCGTCGAAGTGAGCGGCAGATAATCAGCCTGCGGATGTTGACGTCACCAGGTAGAATATGCTAGCTCATACTAATTGTCATACTTGCGAAAGGACGAGGCTAACCTGATTGACGTGACCCGATCGTTGGGTTCACCACAACCCAATGGCGCCACCCACGAAGGCACGACGCAAATGAAATGGCGATCCGCGTGTGTGGCCGGCCATTCAAGATCGAGTGCGCATAGGGCGTCGCTGTCAGTATCATCATCTTGAGAGGCGGAGGCGAGCTCCTCTTCGTGTTCTGCAGACGCAGGCTCACCACCATTGAGCAAGTTCCTCGCTTCCACGAACAACTAACTGCCTGTCGGAACCGTGACTCGACTCAATACGTCGCTCAAGTAACATGGAGACCTCGGCGCTTCTCCGTTCTCAGGCCAAGTACGGAACCCCGGTGGAACCGAGTAGACCTGGGAGTCTGGGTCACACGTGGCCAACGCAGACTAGCGGATTCGCTGGCCGCGTGCTGTTCACGTGGATCACGCCGCTCATGGAGCTCGGTTCGAAGCGTCCGCTGGAGCACGAGGATCTGTACCAACTCGACCCAGCGAATCGTGCTGCGTCCATCGGTCTCGTGTTCCACCAGCAGTGGCTCCATGAGCTGCACCGACAGCCAGCTGAGCCGAGTCTCGTGCGTGTGCTTGCACGAACCTTCGGCCCGGAAGTGTTGGTGGAGGCTGGGCTTAAGTTTGTCCAAGACTCGCTTCAGTTTGTCGGGCCCGTCATGATCAAGTACTTTGTTGCGTACCTCAAAGACCCTACGGCTCCGTTGTCTCAAGGTCTCACTTACACGCTGATCATCTTCGTCGTGGGTCTTGTCCAATCGTTCACGCTGCGCAACTACTCGTTCCTGTGCTTCCGGACTGGGCTGCGTGTGCGCAGCGCTGTATGCACCGCTGTGTATCGCAAGTCGCTCGTGCTTTCAGCGGCTGCGAGACAGCGGAAGACCACGGGCGAGATCACAAACCTCATGTCCGTGGACGTGCAGCGGCTCCAAGACCTCGCCAACCAGATCAACTCGTTCTGGTTCTCGATCTTTCAGATCGTGGTGGGATGTTCCCTGTTGTGGTCCGAACTGGGCGTCTCGACGTTCGCTGGAGTCGCGGTCATTTTGCTGATGGTGCCAGTGACGACAGTGATCTCCAAACTCATGCGTCGTGTGCAGATGAGTCTCATGAAGGTCAAGGACGAGCGTATCAAGATATGCTATGAAGTGCTCTCGGGTATGAAGGCGATCAAGCTCCAGGCCTGGGAGAACTCCTTCACGCGCCGCGTGATGGGATTCCGTGAAGAGGAATTGGTCAAGCTCACATCATACATCTACGCGCGTAGTTTCGCGGGCACGATCTTCTCGATAGTTCCTTCGCTGGTGACTGTGGCGTCGTTCCTGTGCTACGTGCTCCTAGGTAACACACTTGACGTGGGCACCGCTCTCTCGAGCATGGCGTTATTTGGGATTCTCCGATTCCCATTGATATCAATCCCCATGATGATCAACTCGATTGTCGAGGCCAGTGTCAGTGTCGAGCGTCTGCGCGACTACTTCACGGAGGAGGAGCGTGTCAAGGTCGGGCAGGGCGACTTGAAGGAGGTGGGCGTGAAGGTCGTGGACGCGGACTTCACGTGGGAAGCCACT
>JAADVL010000847.1:0-13833 GCA_023334995.1 Pythium sukuiense | reverse complement strand
CTGAAGTGACTAATGATCAAGATCGCTGATTGACCGGCTTCTCAAGTGGGCGACGTGGACGTTCGAAGTGTGCAAGACCAGACCAAGACCAGCTTGCAGCGTTGTATACGTCACTCCGCGTGAGAAGCTCGACGAAATTGCTGAAGAGCTGGTCCCGAACAAGGCTAGCCGGGAAAAGTTGCCTATCGTCAGTCTGGAGAATCTGGACGCGGAGTATGAGGGGTGGGTACGTGCTCAGTTTCGACGGTGCTACGAAACTCAAACAGTTCTGGTTTCGTTCTGTGGCGCCTACGAGCCTGGGAGCCAGTGTTCGTGTGTGGCATTGCATTGACGGGGGTCATGGTGAATGAAGCCGAGTATCAAGAACTCCTGCACGGCTTGCGGTAAGCATTCGAAGAACGACGAATTCAGGACATCGTGATCGCTGGTGATTCACGAAATGTCATCCAGCAGTGTTTCGGATTGATCGGCTGTAAGCAACCTCATCTCGAATCGAGTTCCAGAAGCTCAAGAGTCAGCTTAACCCTTTCGCGGCAAAAGGGTACAAAATGCCCCCTTTGGTGGGTTTTTCCCGGGAGGTCGACAATGTACCCACCAAAAGGGGGCATTTTGTACCCTTTTGCAAAAGGGTGGGTACACTCGGATCTGTTTCAATGATTTTGGATATATAACCTGCTTCCTGATTGGCTGGAATAATTCAGAAGGTGTTCCTTGGGTACGTCTGTGAGATATCTCAGCATAGCAAAAGGGAGCATTTTGTACCGTTTTGGTCAGAATAGATTTGGTTTCACTATCCGATACAATCCCTGTTGTAGAATTCGGTTCGCGAAAGGGTTAACGCCTTTCCCTTTTTGCACATGAAGCGCGAGTTCAATGGTGCAGATTACCTCACTGGGCGAGCTCAGCGGGCCGGCAAATCATTCGACACAACAAACGACGCCGACTTACGACAACTCAACGAGCTGAACCAGCTGTCACCACGAATCGTGGCGCCGGCAGTCCAGGAGCCAGCCTCACAAGTGTTCTCAGGACGCACTCGCCGGCAAGTTCGAGGAGAAGATCGCGATCATGATGACCCAGCCAGCCCAGGGAGTCGACACACGATGGGCTCGCATCCACGCACACCAGGAAGCCGACCAAGAACTGGATCCCCTGGTGATATATATACGTGGTGAGCTGGAATCGCTGAGCGCAGCGGACGCGTCCAATTACCGTAACATTCGTGTCCGCGGCGGCGGGACGCGAAGCGTCCGGCTAGCGCCGCGCCACCTATCGAGTGAGTGTTCAGTGCTCTATCGTACAGTACGTCCTCTATCCTTGATAACGTACCCTCTTTCTCCAACCCAAAGATCCAGAGCTTTCCGTGCCTCAAATGGCATCAGTCGACCAATATCACAAAACGAGCCAGGGTCACAGTAGTGACCACATGACTTATCGCGTTCGGGAGTCCCTCCGCTTTTGCGCCGCTTTCGCTTACGAATAGCTCAGGGTTACCCGCACCAGATGCTGCTCGTGGTGCAGTTCTTCATAAAATCCAAGATGCGATGCGTGTTCTGGGATGCGACGAAAAGTTGCCTTTCTCGTTGAAATTGCCGCTCGAAATTTTTCGATGAAGCTGCGTCGAACACTGTCAGGGTGCGTGTCGACCCCATTCTCATTGTATCCGGCGGCGACACAGTGACGGAAAACGTACAGCAGACTCTTCTCCTGGTGGTGTTTGGCTAGCGGTTGCCAAGTACAGCAGCTATACGATCGCAGAATCCAATGAGCTGGTCACCAACTTGACCATCCTCACCGTGGATGGTAATGCGACGACAATGTGATACGCGAAGAGTGTTATCTGCCAGTCGCTATCGTGGCCCAGGAGCCGTGACGTTTTCATGATGGCGACCCGGGAGGCGAACGACTTGGCGTCTCTCAGGGTCAGGTATAACCCAGCAAAGTTGCTGCCATGTCATGGTGCCAGCATCGATTCTGCATGCTGATTGGACAATCGATCATCAGGGGTAGGTGAGAGCCTGGGAGTGTGGCATTTGGGCCCTGCCAGGTTTTCTGCCATTGCCAGGTGCCATCCACTGTAAACTACGGCATCGAATGAGATGAAACTGGACACGCACCCATTTTCGCATCAGATCTTCGGCGAGAAGACGCTCCCAGACAATGACGCCCACCCACAGGGGTAGTCGCCGATTCCATGTTAGATCCAAGTCCCAAGGTCGTTCTGCACACGAGATGATGAAACCCTCGCGCTTGACTTGCTTTACCCCACCGAAGAACGCACGTACTCGCGCCGGTGTGCGTGCGCACGTCGTGGAAAGATGCGCCGCTCATCCATCGTATACACATGTGAACATTGAGATGAGCACGGCGTTCTCGATCAGCTGCCCGGTTTTGCCACTACTGTCTGGAAGTACCAGCGACAGCATGCTCAAGAACATTCCGAACAGCGCCTGCTTCGCCATGGCAAAGGAACGCAATACGAGTGGTGAACGGGGTCTGCGCGTTAATGGACACGACCTGTCACGACAACCACGTGTACTTGCTTGTCTCGAATTGGGGTTCACGAGTATCAGCGGTGGGGTGGCGCACGACGAGTAGAATGTATTCGCGCTCCTAGCTTGCGAGTGAGCGTCGCCGTTACCACAGTGTGGAAATAGTGCCAAACGCCATCCTCTGATGATAAGTACACTCGTTATTACAGTCGTCATCTCTCCACTTGAACCCATTCACACTCACCTCCATTGGCCGCGCGGGATTGCTCGATCCACTGCGGCTGGTACTTCGTCAGATCCACTACTGCCGCGCTGTGAGCGAGACCTGAAGCCTGAAACTGGTCTCGGGCGAGGTCTATATCTTTTACCGTCAGCACTATAGCCCGTCGGAGTTCGATCACGTGTCCTAACTCGCGCTGGAATCGCTCAGTCTGCTCGTCGCGGTCCTTGATCCCCCCATAACGTCGCTTGAGCTGGCGCCCGAAAACACGCAACGTGTTCGCGCGCTCGACGCTCAGCTTCTCTCTGTACTTGTTGACGTGTCTCACGTAGGTGAGCGCGCAGTTCGGCGTTTGCAACCTCGGCTCCGCGAAGGTGTCCTTCTTACTCAGCGTATGAGTCCATTCATGCGTAGAGGGAGGGTGGAGGTGTGACCAAACGATAGAGGAAGTGTAAGCAAATGAATTGCCAAATGATTCGCACAAGAGCCAGTGCCGCGTGCACATCGCCAGAAAACGCCGCTGTTGAGAAGCCGAACCTCAAGACGAGGAACCAAACGAAGTATTGCGCTTTCGCCACATGATTGCCGAATCCGGGCGATTCGAGTGGTTGTGAAAATGTCCGGCTGTTTGCTATTGGCCAATAAAGACGCCTGGTGTCAATCGATGGGCTCATTTTTGAAACGTATTAGGACCAAAGTGAGTATTGCCAGGTCCAGCACCCACCATTCGTCGACTCCATCGCAACCGGAAGCTGAGCTTGCCGCGCATTCCTCAGGTAGCCCTGATGCCTCCACGAGCTGTAAGGGCAAAAAAACTTGAGAAATAGCCCGAATACTGAATGATTCTGCCTGTAGAAAGGTAGGAAGGCGAGGCGAGCGAAGAGCGGCGATATGCAGGCCAGGCGTATGCTCATCCAAACACAGTCCTTCATTGGGGGCTCTCAAATTTGGATGACTGAGGGCTGAATCACGTTTGAGCAACATCGCGATCTCTCCTGATTGGCATTCAGCCACTTCTGAGCTGCTGAATTGTTGAACAATGCGTGTTTGGAGCACACCATGGTGATCAGTACGCCTTTGCCAGTCAATTTTCATTTCTCGGGCGAACATGGGAACGCAGGAGGCGAATGCAGAAGCGGTCAAGAACGAGAAGGGGGGAGACGGAGAGACCCTCAACTCTTAGCCTTCGTTGGCGACCGATATGACGAGTACCGTGGCTTTCCAGCGCGTATTGTGCGCAAGTTCTGTGAGGCTCATCCAGCACGTACGATAACGCTATTGATTGTTTGCTTTGGTTGTCTAACTTGGTCATCATATATGTACGCTGGGCAAGGATGAAATACAAGCGCGCAATCGGATGCAATACCTCTTGCGACGCTACAACTTGGTCACCGCCGAGTTGAACCAGACTTGAGGGTCACTGGAGAATGAGCGCTCCACTGGTGGCGTGTTTCTGCCGTGCCAGTCCTCCTTTCCAACGTCTACCGGTGTGAACGAGATGAACGGGCGGTGATTGGGCACCTTGCTCAAGGGCGCTGCGTTCGTGATCCTGAACGAGGCCACGACTATCTACAACGATTCACTGTCAGCGAAGCGGAAGTGCGACCAACACATGAAAGTATTCTCCAGGATAGTCCGAGAAGCAAAGGAAATACATGCATTGCATGGATTGCATGCAGGAATCCTACCGAATGGACTACCTTGGCGCGACGGCGCGACTGGGTCAGCCGGAGACTTACGGACGGCCGCGTTGGCGTCCTCATTGATGGTGACATATGCACCTCGCAAGCGTCACGACGTAGGTCACTCAGAGTCTCCGCTGTGTGGGCATCCGTAATTCCTGTTGGGTCATCGATCTCTTGTTCTTCGCACAAGCCCAAGTTGAGTGCACGGTCGTCGGTCTTCTTCGTCAGCACTCCGCTCACCACAAGGTGAAGTGAGCGCTCAAACACAAGAAACTGGGAACCCCGGGCTGATCGGCAGCAGCAACACCGTTCGACGCACGTCTCGGATGAGGCGGACACACGGTCGAGTCCCCAGTTCTCCAACATCTTCTGGAGGGACGACGAGATCTCTGAGGCACCGTGCCTGCCGAGGATAGGCTTTACTTCAAGGGTCTAGTCGTTCAGAGTGAAGTCGTGCTCGAGGTAGTCGATGGTAAGAACAATGTAGATTCTCGCCGCACGATCACTCCAGATATCCGGTGTGATATGAAAGAAGTCACAATCACGACGGATGCGTTGCTGGAGGGACGAACGCAGTTGCGAGGTCAAAGAGACGACTTCATCGGCGACCACCGTGCGCGATGGGATCTCTAGACCGGCACCATGGAAGAGCTGCTCCACCTACGCAACATAGCGGCGAAAATCGGGTTCGTGAACAAGGTTGAACGGCCGATGGCTCTCAGCAAGCTAGCTTGTGAGCAGCCGGTTGGCGTAAGCTTGTTCATCAGCTTGAACAACATGGCTGACGGCCTCCGATGCATCTGGGGCGGGTGGTGTCACGTAGGCATTCTCCAGTGGGGGCTGGGCGCGGCGTTTTTTCCTAGCCTGAAGTTCATGGAGCTCGTCAGCGTGACTGTCACGCATGTGCTGACCGACGCGCGTCGTCTGACCATTCGCGAACACGATATCTTCAGAGCATTTGACACAGAACGCGCCACTCGGGCGGTCCGATGTCAACGTCTCGAGTTGTAGATGGCGATAGCTGTCGCTCGCAACAAGGAAGACGAATTCCCAGTTCTCGGACTTGCGCTGTTGCTTCATCGGGTAGCGTCGGCGCTCTAGGTTCGCTGTTATTGGTCGAGAGTCCGCCGCAGCGGACTCCAGGTTATTCGGCTGCAGTATTCCACAAAAATGAATTGGACTCGGAGACCTCAAATGGCGCCAAGCATGGACGCCTACCTCTGGTGCCATCGGAGGGTCAGATACTGGAGCTGGAGTGGCGATGGGTTGTTGCTTGGAGTGGCTTGTTGTTGGTAGATACGAGGATGAGGCTGCGCACCTCCCGTCCCACGTGCGCGCGATCCGCCAAGACAACAAGGAGGCGAACGCTCGCTTTACCCTCAGGGGCCGAATATCGAAGCGCATGCTGTTACAGTCAAATCAAACCTCGAATTCGCACACCCAACAAATACATAGAAATGATAAAGAAAAAAGTTTCAGCACGCAAGAACAGAAGCCCAATCCATCAACAGTTTACGTTAATGTTCAGTTGAGAACGTTCCTAACCCTTTAAGTAATTTTTGAATGATTTGCAATTTAGTCAAGTTTTCGGCTTCGCACGAGCCTTCAAGTACGCTCACGGGAAGAATCGCAGTTGCTAGTACATGCCCAGGCTTTGAATCCCACCACACGCCACCATACCTGGGATGACTTTTGACAGCGCGAGCTTGTACGAGCCTCTATCCACATTTACTGGTAGCATCTTTCTCTTTTCTTTGACCAAATCGGGGTCACCCCTCCTCCCGACTCTCCCGACTTGCCACTCGCTGCACCACTCGCATCTTCATCCGCTCTTTGCGGCGGTTCGGTGACCGCGAATCTTGCTCCTCTTGGGGACGTGATAGCACTCCTTGCCGTTGTTCCACGCGTCGTCCCAGATATCGAAGCTCGACATGGCCTTGCCGTCGTAGTCGCGGCGAATTTGCTTGCAAAGATAGACAGGAGTGTCGCGGATCTTGCACACGCTGCAGTAGGCAGCTGACCCACCTGGGCGCGCTTTCCCTTCTTCCTTTTGCAGCAGTGAGCACATCTTGTAAGCGCGCCGACGTCGCTTTTGATGGCCGGGTTTGTTGCCACCGCGCCAGTCGTCATTGAGGAGGTGTTTGTGGATCGACGCAGGCCATCCAGTCGGCGTGGTTGTGCGTGGCTGGAGGGCAGCGAGGATGTTCCAATCGCTCTGCAGAAGCTGGAACATTCCGAGATGAAGATCCTTTAGGAACTTCACATGCGGTACCCTCTGCGAAGTATGCGCTGCTTTGAACAGGACGAACACGTTAACAATGGCAGTGTCGACGAGGCCAAGGAAGAGGGACTTGTAGTGTGCTTTTTTACTTGCTGGCGAGCTGCAACACGTACCTGTTGAATACCATATAAAGCGTGCGTGGATGTCGTGGAAGTGAAGCCCATCGTGAAGCATAAAGCTGCGAACACAGGATATCGACTTACCGCGATAAACGAAGCTGGTCGTGCACGCCAACATCGCCCATCAGAGTCTGGTAGTCCTTGAGTACGCGGGGACACACGACCTGTCTCTGAACGCCGTTCTTGCGACGGGTAATTCCCGCGAAGTCTGTGCTGCCTCCCACACTCAGGAGTGTGGTGGAGCGGGTCGAGGTTTTGAGGTGATTGAGGTGGCTACCTACGGCTACCTTCGGGCAACATGAGGCTGAAGGTGACTCCAAGGTCGGTTGTGTGTACCACATCATGTCGATCACCTGGCCCGATCACCTCGATCGGTCACCTGGGTCGATCACCTGGTTTGCGCAAACAACTAGCCGGTGGAGCTTGTGTAAAGGCCGGCCATGGGGCACTGATTGGTGGGGAACATAGTAGGCAGGACAGTGTAGGCATAGGGATTTCAGTTCGTAACAGTTCGCAAAAGACTCAAGTCCATCGTTCCAGTCACACTAGAAGGCGTTGTGCTGGTATCGTCGAGTCTGATCAAGGTCCTCCGTCACTAACGGTAGGTGACGTTAAGCGAGATCCGGTAAGAGTCAGGTCCTGGTGGCCGCTCGACGCCGATAAAGGCCACGGTTCATCTCGTCAGCGACAAGAACCCGAGGTGTTAACGTCAGTGGTGATCGATCGAAACCAAGAATCTCAAGGTCTGTGTGGTGCGACAGGAGATCGAGTGCGTTCGCTGTGCTTCGATTTTCTCCGGCCGCTCTACCACAGTGGTGCATATGCCAGGATTTGACGATCAAGTCATGGGCAAGCCATCGAAGAAGTCGACCAAAGTCGTAGTCTCCTGTCCGAGCGACTGCAGGAGATGGGGACTCTAAACGAGGTGTGAAGTCGCCGGCAAGCTCGGTTGGTGGGTCCCCCGCCGAGTCCAAGAGTGAAGAATCTCCTGATCGCGAAGGGCCCGCGCATGTGAATGCGCTCGCGGAAGAATCTGTGACGGATGACCCTGTTGCCCGGAGTCTCCTGCTCGAGATCGAGGAGGAGGCGATGCAAGACCCCAAGTTGTCGTCCATGGACTTGGAGCACGTCCCCGTGCCGAGCCCTGGACCGATCGTCCAGCCACCAACGCCACTGACGAAGGTGGTGAACGCGATGCCCGTTCGGTACGATCCGACGGAGCCTGACGCGGTACCAGCTCGGATGATCGAGGTGATCATGGCCAAGCACTAGGCATTCCGACACTTGAAGGTCGCTCGGTGTGCTGTCGCCGGTGAGGTGCGCGATCCAGGCTTCGCAGCGATGACGACTGCCGACCAAGCGCTTGCTGCAGTCATTAACCTGTTCAACACGGCTGGCTACACTGTGGCCATGACCAACCAGAGGGCGGTGCTCGACTGTGGTCTGCGTCGACTGAGTGCTGGAGGCCAGTCCACCTACGATCTGTTCCTGCGCCACCAGTGGCAGCGCAAGCTCGAGAAGTCCACGTCATCCCAAGGCGAGCTGCTGGAGACGAAGGACTTGCAACGGATGGCGGAGTTGTACTTCGGCCACTCGAAGGACGAGGTGCACCGGATGGCGAACGACCTTGATCTGAAGGAGTCGATGATCAAGGGGCTCGAAGGTGCACTGCAGAACTTGGCTGAAGAGAAGGAGATACTCGCGTCTGAGGCGGCTGCGGCGTTCGCTACTGCTGCAGAAGCCGAGAAGAAACTCGCTCGGTCGGCTGCGTCCACCGAGTCGGTTGGTGCGACGCGATCGCTCACGAGAAGCGACAAGAAGCCGTTCCGAGCCGAGTCGAAACCGACAGCGGTGAAGTATGAGGCCAAAGATGTGCAGGGCCCGCGTACTCCGCCCCCACGGACGGAGCCGCGCGAGGTGATCGGCCCGAAGATCGAGTTCAGCTCGTCTGACTATCTCGTCGCCGACATCTACGATGATTGTGTGCGGCAGAGTGCAACGACTATCAACGCGACCACGCGTTTCCGTCAGTCGGCTGTGTCGGAACTGAAGACATTCGACGGACGGACGCGCGACGAGTTCCGAGGCAAGAGCTGGCTGAGCTCTGTCCGGTTGGCCTTCCGACGTGATGGCATCAGTGCTGGTGAAGCCTGCCTCCAGTGTCCGGAGCTGTTGGCGGACAGAGCCAAGCTGTAGTACAAGCAAGTCGAGCGGGAGGTGCGTGTCAACGGGCCTGCACTGCAGAAGGAGTTCGAGGATGAGTACTGTGGCGGTCTGGTCACGCCTCATCGTCGGTACTACGACATGCGTCGCAAGCCGAACGAGGACGCGATCGGCTACCTGTATCGACTCAACGTTCAAGCCAGGGAAGCCAGTATCGACTAAAAGAAGGCTGATGAAGACTTGGCGCACGTGCAGCACTTCTACGACACGTGTGACGACCCTGAGCTCGCGCTTCGACTTCGTGTGCTCGATCTGACCCGTGAGAGCCAGCTTCGCCGCCGTCTGAAGGAGCTTCAGCGCCAAGTTGCTCGCGTCAAGCGTGAAGAGGCGCAGAAGACCAACGCTGCGAAGCCAAGGGAGGCTCGCGACTCTACTCGTGACGATAAGGCCGCCCGATCGGGCACCAGATCGAACCCGATCTTGGTGAATGCGCTTAAGTCCGGCGCGAGACGCTCTGTCACGTTTGAGTCTGACGGGTATGGCAGCAGTGGGAGCGACTCCGACGGTCGTCACAGCGACTCGGACCTCAGCATCGTCGAAGACGCCGTTGAAGATCGAGGTGTCGGAGGAGACCAGCCGGTGTCTCAGCTGACTGACGAAGCTGCTGCGATCCTGTCGAAGATCTGCCAAGTCAAGGACGTGAAGGCTCAGTCACCAGGCGGCTACGATCACCCGCAGCGCCAAGTGGAGCCGTGCACTCATTGCAGCTCACCGCGCCAACACGATCGCGACTGCTGGCGCCGTCTGACCTGTCAGACGTGTGGCCGCACTGGCCGCCCGTCTGAACACTGCTATCAGCAGTATAAGGGATGCGGCAAGGTCCATGGAGGAGATCGCCAACAACCTCAAGGCCTGGTACGACCCAGCCAAGCACGCGGGTCTGTTGCCAGCCTCGATTGAGAAGTGGTTAAACTAGATCGCTCACCAGCCGGGGGGCTGGTACGCGACGAGCGATCTACCCAAGTCTGTGTGTACGCCTACGTAGCAGAGAGAGAGAGAGACAAGGAGCTACAAGGTAACCCAGTAATACACAAGGAAGGACTTGAGCCATGTTCCGATGAGTTCGAGAGGTTCAAGGTGGTGCAGGGGCTGACGCTAAGCCCAGGAGAGCGTCGAGGATACTGGCGATACTATGCTCAGAAGACGTACCGTTAGACCATCGTGGGGGCCAAGATCAACGACCAACATGCACGAGTTCTACTGGACTCGGGTGCAGGGGTGTCCATCTTATACTCGATCTTTGCGCGTAAGATCGGTGTCGAAGTGGACGACACAGTGCACCTCGACTGCATGGGCGTCGGTGAATCCGCGTATCCGACGGATGGACGTGCTCGGGTCAAGATCACGCTCGGCGGTGAGCTGGCCTACGAATGCGACGTGTGGGTCGGTCGGCTGCAAGGGATGGAGGCGATTCTCGGCACGGACTTCATGACACCTGCTGGTGTCAGCCTTGATCTCGCCGAGGGCGTGGCCTGCATGCCCGACGAGGTGAGAGGGAGCTTCGAAGGTCGTCGGCCGATCTACAGCGAGAAGGTCGAGGAGGTACGGACGCGTGAGTTCGTCACGTTGCAGCCAGGTCGCTCGTTGTACTTGAAAGCGAGAGGAGATGCGCGTAAGAGGCTGTGGGTACGTCGCGAGGAACGCTGGGTGGCGACGGCTGAAGGAGATGTAAGAGGCTGACCACAGCAAGTGAAGGCAACCAACCTGTCCGATCGGCCAGTGACGATCGACGCGCACACTGCAGTCGGCTTGCGGATGGCACCTGATGCCGCTCCTCGGCGCAAGGGCTTCGTCTCACTCGGCTCCCGCAGGTACAGCGAGTGGCTGACGCTCGTGTACGAGTCCGAACGCGAGGAAGTGCTGGAGGAGCGGCGTGATCTACGAAGCAGGTCTACCGCCGCCGGTCGAGCGTCCGTCGTATGTGAAGCCGACGGCGATCTAACCTCGGCCACCGCGCCTTGATTCAGTGGTAACAGCAGCAGTGGCGTCCAATGACGTTCGTGGTGACGAGACAAGCTGTGTCCGAGGCGACAAGCCGACGAGACGAGTCGAGATGGTGATGGACGTGCAGGTTTCGGAGCTGATCAAGCATGCAGAAGAGGCTCAAGCGGAGCTGACGCGCACTCGTGTCACCCCTTGACGTCGGCAACTTTGAGATCTTGGCCGGCAACTCGTTCAGTCGGGCATTCTGGCGCAGTTACTCGACATCTTCGACCACGAACGTCGCACCGAGACGCAGCGCCTTCGATGTCAGGTAGTCTGCCACGCCGTTGAACTCGCGCTTCACGTGGACGAGGCGAATGGACGTGAACTCGCGCTGCAGATCACTGTACTGGTTGAGAAGCAGCTGAAGGTGAGACTGGTTGCAGCCGATGATCCCTTAACACTGTTGTACGACGATCCGCGAATCCCCGACAACGACGATGTCCATGATCAGCCGGTCGCGCACGAATGCTAGACCACGCAGCATGCCCTGGCATTCTGCCTCATTGGCGATGACGCCGGTAAGACTGACTCCTTGTGCGTGTACCGGCTTCCAGCCTGGTAGTTCCCACAGGACGAAGCCAGCGCTTGCCTTCAGCTTGGCGGCTCCATCAAAGCTCAGCACGAATCCTTCGTACTCGGCGTCGAGCGTCTCGAGACTGACGACTGGTAGCTGTGTGCGTGATGCCTTGGCTATTACCATCTCTGCTGCTATCTCGTCCAGCTTCTCCCTCGGGTGATACCAGCCACGAATAGCTCTGCTAGCCCACCTTGGTCTCGCTCGATCCGGTGCACCTCGAAACTCCACGGAGACAAGTACGTATCCACTTGAGGAGCCGGTCGTTGAGGCTCTTGGACGTCATGACCCACTTCAGGACCGAGTACCGGGTATACACCTTTAGCGGCTGACCGGCAACCAGCGTGTAGCAGACAGATAACACCCGTAATAGAGCCAGAACTTCATTTTCCGTGATACCGGAGTTCTGCGTCCTGCAACGTGCGACCAGTGAATCGAACCGGCCACAGCTTTCCGTCGTGCTCCTGAGCCTGCACTACACTGATCGCCCATGGATTTGCATGTATGATGATCGAGTACGGCTGACTCCGATCCGGATGCTTCAGTATCGGCGGCGACTGGATGCGCTCCTTCAACCCCCCGAAAGCTCGTTTCCCTCGATTCAAGTCGCGACCAGCTCGTACCTGCTCGTCCGTGAGCTCGTAGAGTACCAACGCGATCACCGAGAAGTCTGCAATGAACTTATGATAACAGTTCAACGAGCCGGGGAACGACTGCGCGCCTTTCAGGCTGGTCGGGAACTGGAGCTGGTCGTTGCCCTTCACGACCTTCGGCAGAGCTTGTAGTCCGCACCGGCTCACCTTGTGAGACAGGAACTCGATCTTGCGCTTTCCAAATGAGCTCTTCGGCAAGCCGACGGAGAGGCCCCAGTACCGGATCCGGTAGAGGAGCCGGTCGATCAACTCGCCGAGCTCGCTCCACGTCTTCGTACCAGCCGCGATATCGTCGATGTACGAGCTCTTGCCGAGGACCGAGCCCATGCAGGCCGGCGTCGGCAGATTTTGTTGAAAAACCGTGAGCGCGTTTTCAGCGCTGGTACCAGCGCCAGTAGCACCGAGGTCGGCTGGCTTGCTCAAGCTCAGAACCGGCTCCAGTCCCACCCCCTTGAGCACATCCACGTCGACTTCGGCTTCAAGACCTGGTGGTAAGCGGACGAAGCCCATAAGCAGTTATCGATCACCTGCTGGTAGATGAGAGGCGCGCTCTTGAGGCCCAACGGCATGCGTACCTACTGGAAGTGACCAAGCGGACACACAAAGGCGCTCACGTGCTTCGCTCACTGCGTCATCATCACGGCCCAGAAGCCACTGGCCATGTCGAGACTCAAGAATCACATCACGGCGTTGAAGTCACCCAGGAGCTGGTCAATCAGCGGCAACGGGTAGCGCATCAGCTTGATGACCCGGCTGACGAGCCGGTAGTCGATGTACAACCGGATGTCCTCGCCGTTTTTCTTCATCACCACGACGATCGGACTTGCCCACTCAGAGTCGGAGTACTCGATGATGACGACTTCCAGCATCGCTTTCGGGAGCTCGTAGACCTTGACAAGCAGGTGAGCCTTGATCGGTCTCGGCTTCATCGCTACTGGCTTGGTACCTAGTTCGATCTCAATATCGCAGACGACACCCCTTGCCGGTGGCGGCAGCGCATTGCCAGAGCTCATGAACGCGACGCGGTGCTTCTCCAGTCGAGTCCGCACCTCCGCGATCTCCGCCGGCGTGTTCTCGTCTGGTTCACCAACGTCGGCATCAGCCATGCTGGCTGCGGCTGGTGCCTTGTTGAACTCGGGTAAGAGCGTGAGCTAGTCACGAATCATCCAGCGACATGTAGTCGGTACCTTCGTGGTAGTACACGGACGCATCGCCGTCGGGACTGTCGTCGCCTGCTGCTTCAGTTTCGGAGATGAGCTTGAATGCCAGCGCCAGAATCTCGAGCGGCGCGACCGACGCGGCCGGCGGGATCGCACGACCAGCTCGTCCATCGGGGTCTTGGGACTTCAACACAGCCGACAACTTCTCGGTACTTGACTCGGGCGGCGGAACGGCAGCTGTGAAGACGGCTTTCATCACCACCCCAGTCCGAGTCGGAACCTCAGACGCTGGTGAGGGAAGTGCACGACCAGGTGCCTGCTCACTTGAGCGGACACTGGTCGTACTGCCGATGCTGGGAGTTGTGCTCTCACCAACTTCGGCGATGTCGTTTGCTACCTTCGTGCAAGACGACGCGGGAGGGTGGGGGGGGGGGGGGGGG
>JAADVL010000846.1:0-13863 GCA_023334995.1 Pythium sukuiense | reverse complement strand
TGGCCGGAGAACAAGTGAAGGCTATGAAGTGGAACGGAAACGAAGACGAGGACGAGGGCAGAAGTCCCTTCTGTCGCGTGCGTCGTGTCGGACGGTTCTGATTCAGCGAGAGGCACCTTGGCCCCTGCTGCCACCGCGATGCGTATGATAACGCCGCGTAGACTTAGAGATGGCTCATCTAATCTCAGATGGGGACACCACCGCATCCTCGCCGCCGCCACCGTCCTTCTTGGAGCAGATACTTGGAAATAGTGAGTGTATCTTAGTGTAGAGTAGCGTCGTATTGTTATTGAGTACTTATGGTGAGCAATATTATTGCAATCAGCCAAAAGCATTTCTCCGCTTCAAGATACACTGTACCCATGTTCTTCTATCGAGATTTTACTATAAGAGCACATCTGGCCCACCCAATAACCTCCTTAATACGATATCACCTTAGGAAGGCTTTCGTGGCGTGTAGTCAACAATCGGGAAACCACTGCCACAAACGGGAAGCGAATCGTCATGGGGATGCCGACGAAGCCGTCACTTCCGCGTCAACCCCTGCGCCCACGCGGACCCCACAGGGCGCTTCTCCTCGTTGTCGTATTCCTCTGTCTTTATAGCCTCGTCTTCGCGCAGGAGCGGTCTCCAGAGCCCCAGCAGGACGACCAAGAGACCTCGAATGATGACAGTCTCAGTAACCAAGAGAGCTCATCTCCTGCGGATTCCAGCGCCTCCACACCGTCAGAAGCAGATGCAGCGCACGAGCAGAACCAGCGTGAACCCATCGTGGTGTTTGAGCTGCCCACCAGCGGCTACAACGGCGATGTGGCGTGGGAACAGGCCATGAACTCGCATCTGAGCTCGGCGGATTCCGGCTCAACGTCCCAGCCTCCGAGTCAGAAGCCACCGACGCTAGCAGAGCGACAGGAGTTCGTGGAGCGTATGCAGGCGACGCTGGACACGCTGCTGGCGCGGTTTGAGGAGCAGGGGACGCAGCTGATGGAGGGTGAGCAGCAGACGATCGCCGAGCTCAAGCAGCTGATCGAAGAGGCCGCGCCGTTGATGACCACGCAGCTACTCCAGGAGCTTCCGGATCTGTACGAGCAGTTTGTGGACGCGCAAACCATCGCAGAGGATCTGTTGGACCAGAGCGAGCCAGTGGAGTCAGCGGAGGTGGAGCCTCCTCGAGGCCTGATCAGTGACGAGCAGCCTTCGGACGCGTACTTGGATCTGGAAGACCGCGTCCACGCCGAAGACATGAGCGACGACATCCTCGTGGCACTCGAAGAGCTCGCGCGCGACCAGAACGACCTGTTTGCCCACGAAGCGCTGGCGTTTTGGGGCTTTTTCGAGCCGAACGCGACCCACAACCACGATTTCTCGGAGCCATTCGCTCATCTTCGCGTCGCGGCTGACGCCGGACTGGGCGTGTCCAGCAGCTTGCTCGCGATGCTGAGCTTGATCGACTTTGGTGTGCCTCGTAACAAGTCGCTGCCACTTAAAGAGCGTCGCCAATTGGCTGAAGATCTGCTGCTGGACCTGGCGCGAGAGCAAGACTTCACAGCGTCGCTTGTGGTCGGCTACCGCATGTACACGGGCGAGATGACGGGGCTCTGGAAGAGTGACACGTGTATGAACGCCGTACGGTACTACCACCGCTGTGCCGAGTCGAACGTCCACCAGATCGCAGACATGGGCGGCGAGCGCGGGTACGATCTCGTGCGACTCTCGGACGAGTTTGTGGCGGCCGGGACGGTAAACGAGCAGCTCCAGGACGATGCCCTGCAACGGTACGAGTACTTCCGGTCGATTGCCGGCAACCCGATGGACGAGCAGTGGATGGAAGCGACGGAGCGGCTCGGCGAGATGTACTTCTACGGAGACGACGCGGCGGGAGTTCGACAGGATTACGCGCAGGCTACTGAGCACTTCCGACGGGCAGCAGAGGCAGGCGAGCCACTGGCGCAGGCCAACTACGGCATGATGCTGGCACAGGGCGTCGGTGTGAAGCAGGACAACGTGACAGCGCTCAAGTATTTCAAGATGGCAGCGGCCCAGGGCAGTGGCTTTGCTATGCATGGTATCGGTGTGCTGTACCTGACTGGCGGCGGCGTGCCCAAGAATGAGACCAAGGCCGTGGAATACTTCATGAAGGCCATCGAGCTTGGGTACACGGAAGCCCACTCGTACGTCGGCTCGGCGTACCTCGATGGCAAGGGCGTGGAACGGAATGAGAGCCTGGCGTTTGCGCATTTTACAGAGGCGGCAACGACTCAGTCGAGCCAAGCTCTGTTCAATCTCGGGCTCATGTACTACCGCGGAGCTGGCACGAACCGCTCGTGTACAGTCGCTCTCGAGCACTTCCGCCGGGTGGCTACACAACCATCCCTACTAGCTGACCTGCCCTTCTCGATGGAGAGGGCGTACGACTGCTACAAGAAGGGAGACTACATCCGTGCGTTTCTCCAATACCGACTGCTGTCCGAGTTCGGGTCAGAGGAGGCGCAGACCAACGCCGCGTTTATGCTGGAGCAGTTTGGCGACCAGATTTTTGAGAACGTGGAGGGTGGTGAGGACGGCGAGGCCAAGCCGCTATGGATGGGCGACGCCAAGCGTCCGCTGGTCGAAGCCATGGCATTGTACGAGCGAGCAGCGGCACTCAACGACACGGAGGCTATCCGCAAGACTGGCGCCTGCCATTACGACGGGTGGCAGGAAGCGTGTGACAAGAACCTGACACGGGCGATCGAGCAGTTCCAGAAAGCGGCCCACCTAGGCGATCCCGAGGCCGCCTACAACGTCGGCGCGATGTACTCGACGGGCGACGGCGTGCCAAGAGACCTCGATGCTGCAAAGGTATGACGGGATTCAGTCCCTTGCGACGTTGTCGATGTGAGAACTCAGCCTCTGTGGTGTTGTAGCGCTTCTTCTCGATGTGTCTGGACGCCGGTTTCCCTGAAAACGTACCTTGTGCGTTGGCTTTGAGTGCGCTCACGGTCATCGCTGCTGTGAGAGACACGGTTGAATCGGTCGTCGCGCTCGCTCCGTCGCCGCTGCGGTCGATGCTGTCGCTGTAGATAAGTTATTAGAACGTCCCCATGCCAATCAGTCTGCGATTGGAATTTTTCTTGAGAAAGCAACGTGCAATTTGGATTTGATGTGACTGCACACTATACACATTGAGGAGACCGACCTGGACGAGGCTTGCGAAAGAGAGACCTTGGCAGGCGCTGAATCATACCGTCTCGTACGACTTGCCCTGCCACGATCGCTTCTTTTTCTTGCCAGTCGCCGTCGCGGATCGCATGGCAGCGTGGTTGCGCTTCTTGCTTTGCCACCACTTGCGGCATTCGTCAAAAATGAGAACGCTGGACGCGATGGAGCACACATAGAACAAGTCTCCAAGCGACAGCGCCTCGGTCTGGAACGTGGCCTGGAGAGGTGGGAAGTAGATCACGAGCAGTTGACCCATCTAACAGAAGCAAAAACAGAGAAGTGAGCTGATCAGCACAACAATATGGGGTCTCAAGAGCATCGCGCGTACCAGGGAGGCGCCGACGGCGTACGCGAAGAACGTATTGGAGAGAATGCCGATCTCGAAAATCGACTTGTCGTCCGAACGGCAGGAAAGCGCGTTGAACATGTCGAACATCACGAACGTCGTGAAGCTCATCGTGCGGTCGCGACGGTTGACAGTGCCATCAGCTTCCAGCTCCTGGTAGAACACGAAGAGCGTGCCACAGACGATGAAGCACGCCGATGTCAGGATTCTTCGGATCATGGAAGGCGTGATGATGTCAGCGTCCTTGGATCGTGGTCCTTCCTTCATCACATCGTGGTCGACAGGCTCGACGCCAAGACTCTGGGCTGGAGGGCCGTCCATGATGATGTTGATCCATAGAATCTGCATCGCGTTCAGAGGCGATGGAAGGTTGAAAAGCGTTGAGATAGCGATGAGACACAGCGCCGAGATACTCGTGCTGAGCTGGAAACGCAGGAAGTGCTTGATGTTGTGGTAGATCGACTTACCCTCTTCCATCGCGCACAGGATTGTCGCGAAGTTGTCGTCAAGCAGGATCATATCCGACGCCTCTTTGGACACATCCGTGCCGCTTGTGCCCATGGCAATTCCGATATCGGCCGCTTTCAGAGCAGGTGCATCGTTCACACCGTCTCCAGTCATCGCGACTTGCAAGCCAGCTTCTTGGAACGCGCGAACAATCTTGAGCTTGTGACGAGGGCAGGTTCGGTAGAACACAGCAGTCTTGAGGATGCGCTGCTCCAGCTCCATCATATCCATGATTTCCAACTCCGTGCCGGACACAGCGAAGTCGGCTGGGTTCTCGCCGTCGCCGTAGTGATCAGAAGTGATGATTCCCACCTTGCTGGCAATAGCAATCGCAGTCTCCTTGGAGTCACCCGTGAGCATCACAGTACGCACGCCACTCGCCGCCAACGCAAGGATCGCCTTGTCAACACCCGCACGAGGGGGATCCGAGATACCAACCAGGCCCGCGAATACCATACCACGGTCCGAGTGCTCACCGAACGCCAGCGCTAGCACACGAAGCCCACGCGACGCCATTTGGTTGGACTCGGTGTAGATGCGTTCGCGGTCACTCGCCGTCATGTCCTTGAGTCGACCGCAGTTGTCTTCGATCTTGTCGCATCGCGCCAGAATGGCCTCCGTCATGCCCTTCAAGTACCACTTGCGGAAGCCATTGTGCTCGCAGCACACCGCCATCCACTTTTTGTCCGAGCTGAATGGCACTTCACTCACACGACTGTGGTTCTTGATCACTTCAGTGTTGATGCCGACCTTCTGCGCACACATGAGCACGGCACCTTCGGTCGCTTGGCCGATCACTTCGCCATCCGTGATCGTCGCGTTGTTGCACAGCGCGCCAGTGAGAAGACAGTGGAACACATGCGGGTGCGTACTCTCGGTCACCGCCTCTCCGCGCATAGTCACGTGTGGTGTCACGCCCGCAGACAGAGAGGTCGACGACGACACGGACGGGCGCTTGCCCACGCCGTTCACTTCCGCGTACACGCTCTCGAATGGCACGAAGATCTCGATCACCTCCATCTTGTTGGTCGTCACCGTTCCTGTCTTGTCCACACAGACCACATTGATACAGCCCAGCGCCTCGACGGCAGGCAGCTTCTTGACGATCGCGTGGCGCTTGGCCATCTTCATCACTCCAAATGCCAGCGTGACGGTCACACAGATCGGCAGACCTTCCGGGATCGCAGCGACAGCCAGTGACACGCCGATCTGCAGCATCGTGAGCAGCCCCTTGCCCTGCATGATGCCGATGAGGCAGATCACAGCGATGATACCAATCGAGAACATGGAGAGCTGCTTGCCCAGCGTGTCCATCGAGTTCTGCAGCGGCGTCTTGCGGTCTTCGACCTTGTGCATGACCTCAAACACGAGCCCAAACTCGGTCTTGGAGCCCGTGCCGTAGACCACGGCGCGTCCTCGTCCCGATCGCACGAGCGTGCCCATGTAGATGATGTTCTTGCGCTCGGCCACGGGGTGCAAGTGTGCGTTTTCGATCGGACTCGTGTGCTTGACCACAGGCATGGTCTCGCCTGTCAGATTGGACTCGTCCACCTCCAGATCCACGGCTTCAATCAGTCGCGCGTCGGCTGGGATGCGGTCGCCCACGTGGACGACGATGATATCTCCAGGCACGAGGTCCTTGGCGAAGATCTCGACTGTGACGCCGTCGCGTACGGCGTGGCAGCGAGGCGGTACGAGCTCCTTAAGCGCCTCGAGCGTCTTCTCCGAGCGGTATTCCTGCACAAACGCCACGGTCACGACGATCGTGATGGCCACGGCGATGGAGATAGCGTCGTCCGTGTGGCCCATGAGCACCGAGATGACACCCGAGCCCATGAGCAGCATGATCAGAGGGTCCTTGAACTGGCCGATGAACTTGAGCACGATCGACTCCTCTTCCTCCGTCTCGAGCTGGTTGAAGCCGTATTCGCGCTGGCGTTCTTCAATGTCGAGCGCCGAGAGCCCGTAATGTGGGTCTACGGACAGCTCCTTCACGACGTCTTCGTGCGTGCGCGACGACACCTTGAGCAGCGAGCCGCTGCTGGCGTCCATGTTGATCGTCGAGTCGGATGCCAGCGAGCTCAGCGAGCCCGTGGACGCCGTGCGGCCCGACAAACTGCCGCGTTCGTCCATTTCCCCCAGTCCCATGTCTTCAACCTCGCGTTTCTCGGGCGGCGCGTCGCTGAATGAGACCGAAACTTCGCGTGCAGCGCCGGAATACGTTACGACGGAGCTTGCGGAGACACTGGTGCGGCTGCTGGGCATACGTGGCGCGTGCGGACGTCAGGAGATGGCGATCTAGCGGCGGCTTCCCTTTGCCTATGCGCGTGTTTCCCCCCTTTCACGGAATGCCGTCCAAATGCAGGAATTCGTTGGCGGAATCACCAACAAAACGCGTTCTGTTGGCGTCGGGGAATCTACCGGTTGGTGTTTGTTGGAGTTTCTTTCTCCGCATCCCTCGGGCGTGACGCAAGCGGCACATAGCGCAAAATTCAGCCGGAAAGCGCCAGTCAGGCCGGCAATTGTCGCATCTGGATTGGCTGAAAATATTCAACAGCTTTATAATAGCCAATCAAAGACCACCGTGGGACAGACCTGTGATCGCATTGGGGCATCGCACGGTGTGGACCACATACATTACAGCACAAGGCTGGAAAGATCGCGACTCCGTGAAGCGACGCTTTGCTCCTCCCCACGAGTGGTGTGAGACTTGAGCCTTGACTCATGCCTGTGAGGGTCGAATAGCCTTGCATGCTCATGGATTGTGTGTGCACCCAAGCTCAAGCGGAAGATCTTTCGAAATCCGAAGGTTAGTGGGGTCCGTGAGCACAGCCACCGGAGCAAAAGATCTCGGACGGCTTCCTGGATCACAGTACAAAGGCACTAGTGACACCTCATGTGTCATTGTTGGAATAGAAGACCTCGCGGGAGGGAGATCTGTATTGATTGGTCTCATACAATAGAGAGCAGATCAACAAATGCAACCACGAGTGTCTTAGTGGAGGGACGCGGCCTGTTCTTCCTCGTACGGAAGCGCCAAGTTGTGCCACACGGAACGCTCGGCGAGGATCTTGGCGATGTGGGTGAGCTGACGCTCGTCCTCCTTCGTGAAGCCACTCTTCTCCGGGCAGTCCATGTCCAGCACAGCCAGCACCTCGCCCTTGTCGTTGAACACCGGCACCACGATCTCCGATTCCGACGCACTGTCACACGCGATGTGGCCTTCGAAGGTGTGCACATCGGCAATACGCTGGACAGTCTTGAGACGCGCAGCCGCACCGCAGACACCCGTGTCGTAGTGGATCGTGTGGCACGCCTTCTTGCCCTGGAAAGGTCCAACCACGAGGATGTGGCTCTCGCCGTCCTTGCCGTTCACGAGCGGACGAGCAAAGTAGAAGCCCACCCAGTTCACCGGACGCTTGGCATCCAGGAACGCATGCCAGATGATCGACGAGACGTTGGCCGTGTTGGCGACGTAGTCGCGCTGACCCGTCGTGTACGCCTCGATGTCCGCGAGCACCTCCTTGTAGTCCACAGGGCTGAAGTAGTAGGTGAGCGAAGCCTCATCAGGGCAGTCTACAGGATAATCACCATTAGAAAAGCGCTTGCACCGACACCGGTTGCCCGTGTGAGTACGTACCAGGGCTGTAGCCGAGATGCTCGATCAGAGCGAGAATGCGCTCCTTGAGCGGAGAGCTCTTCGGGTTCACGGTGAGCAGCTTCACGCCGTTCTTGTACACCGACAGACTCGGCTCGGCATCCGTCACGATCGCCTGGTGCAGCGCCTATAGGGACACCCACCAACAGTCAGATCTTCATACTCATCTACAAATCTCCGCCATCATCCAGAAAGTCTTCGTACCAGATCGGTGCGCTCACGGAAGAGGAAGGCGAGCTGGTTCACGAACGGCTTGGTCTTGTACTCGCGGTCCTCACGGTGCAGCAGCACGACGACCGGCTTGCTGGACTCAGCGGCAACCAGGGCGTCGACGCCAGCCACCTCCACAGGCGCGAACAGCGCCAGCACTTGCTCGTAGTCGGCCATGATGTCTTGGTGGTCAGATGAGCTTTTCAAATGGCGGGCGCCTGTCCACCATTGCAGACGAACACCTCGGTCTGTGATTCAACCATCAAGTGGAGATGACGCAAGCCGTCTGGTATGTATTGATGGAGGTCAACAGATTAAAAGTTGACCACAAACAATGTTTACAGATTTAAAGTGCATACGTTTGTAGAGGTATATAAATGTTTCAGCCAATAGAATCGTCCATTGGCATGATGGTCATTAATTCATCCAATCAAAATAGCTTCTGCGACCAGCAAATTATCAGCCTCAGTTCACGAGACGTGATTGGTGGATAATCAATTTCGATCTAGGTTCGCTTCTAGTTCCGCTAAGTACGGAATGGATCATGAAGAGACACGCTGTCCATCTCACGCTAACATCATGGACGGGGTTGTCGTCGTGGAGCGGCGCAGCGGCTCGCTCCAGTACACGCGCACCTTCACGAAGCGCTTCGAGCAGCGCCACCCAGCAAGCGAGCGCATGAACCTGGGTGCACTCTTCTTCGCCCTTCAGAATTTCGCAAGTAACAGCTTCCAGGACGACAGAGAGATGAACGATCGTGATGTCCACGTCCCAGCCATCACGCTATTCGAAACAGCGGCGGAGCGCATTGTGCTAGCGCAGAGCGTAGTCCACCAGCTTCTTATTGTGCTGTTTGTGAGGCGCAGTATGGATATTGGTGTTGCCAAGTAAGTGAGACTCAATGTTTGCCGTCGCTGGATCAAGAAGAACTTACGACGATCATGTCTATCTTGAAAGATCAGTCATCCAGCGCATTGCCTGCCACTACGACTACGATCTGAGCCAAGAAATGCGACTTGCAACTGTGCTCAGCCAAGGGGTGAGTCGGTGGGCTATCGTTGGGACTGTGACGTGATTGTTCTTAATCTCTTTCTTTACAGGGGGGTTTTTTTCGAGAGGCATGCGAGAAGGCGCTTCGAGACGAAGTCGACAGCTTACTCCAGGGATTTGCGGCTGATCAAGGGCTGAGTGGAAATGGCAATAGGGACAAGGACTCTCCTCCGGGATTCATTCTCTTCCATTATTCTCCGTCACTCAACCTTCGCCGCTGTCAAGGTGCGACTGGCGATGGCGAAGCCGAGGACAGCAATGAGGATGATGGCGGTGATGATCGGGATGAGGGTACTGAAGACCCCGACAACATGATAACTCCTCAAGCCACGCCCGTCGCTAATGAGAAGGAGTCTGGCATCGTTCCAGCATCGGCAGTATGCCGGCATGAAGGCGACCAACCACAGCGGCTGCAAAAGCTGTTTGCAGCCACGCGGTCCGTGCTAGCACAGCGAGCGGCGGGCCAGCGAAAGAGACACGTCAAGAAGAACGCCGTGATGAATCTCTCAGAGCCTCGTGCCTTCCAGAGCCTTCGCCTGTTCCCATCGCCACCAAACGACACAAGTGAGCCACTGGTTGCGATCTTTGGCCATCCACAATTCACCCGCGCTCTGGTGGACGCGCTGCAGCCAAATCTCAAGTCGATCACCGCTTTGATGCTTGACACGCAATCCACTTTGACGGAGCGCACTCTGAAGGACGTGATCTGGCGCCGATTCCCGCTTCCTCGACTCTCCGTCGAGACTTCCGATGGGAAGCCTCTTGCGGTGGACTTGCGCGTCTGGAAGCGTGACGGATGCATCTTGGTCCACACTGACCACGGGATTCCCGCACGCGACAGTATCCGCGCTTCCGTGGCGATACTGTTCGATAACGTCGAGCCATTGGCTCGTTGCGGACTGAAGATCTCGTCGTGACCCATTCGCAAGCTCACGATCACCGAAGACTCGCGTGCCGCTCAGACAAGTCCTCGACGACGAGATCCGTCTTCTCCGGTTGGGCGATCGGTTTGGGCTTCTTCTTCGGCGAGCCGTTCTCACGCTTGGCTGGCGATGATTTGCTACTATTCCGACTGTGGGCCGGAGACTGTTCCATTCCGGGTGACGAAAGTGTCGTCTGTGTGTCGACTGGTGGAGGCCGCTTCGACGCTGGCGACTTCGATGCACTCGCCTCGGTTTTGGACGACTCGTATGCCGTCACCATTGTTCGCTTGGCGCCAGTCGACGAATTCACTTCGTCGTCGTTGTAGTCCCGCTCTTCCAGAAACACCTTGGCCTTCCGACTTCGAACTTTGGTCAGCATGTTCTGGATACTCGATCGTTTCCGTGGCGGGGCTTCTGGTTCTGGAGGTGGCGGCACTGCGGCTTCGAAGACGTTGTCGTGGAGAGAGTCTTCGACTGCTTGAAGAAACCGCTGGCTCGATTGGCGTGTCGTTTTCTGTAGCTGGTTGAAAGACTTCCAGTTGATTTCACGCGGATCCAGTTGCGAGCGGCGCTTCGCCGCCCTTTGCCAAAACTTCCCACCGAGCACACGATGCTGAATCTCCGTCTGAAGTTGGAAGGCTGGAAAGAGAAGAATCGGGTGGCGCTGAGAAAAGTCCTCGAACATTTTGACCGTCAGCCGTCCATTCGGGGCGCTTTGCATCAGCGACTCAAGCTTGGACAAGACTTTCTGTGCGTTCGCGTTATGTTCCCAGTCTCCACCCCAGATCTCTCGAACGCAATGGCTTGCTTCTGCGCGCTCAATCTCGCCACTGCCATCGGTATCGTACAAATCAAAGGCAAAGCGTACCAGGCTTTGGCGGCTAAATGAGCAGTAGTTCCACACTGCCAGCACGAACTCGATAAAGTCGACCTCGCCACTGCCGTCGCGATCCATCACGGAGAATGCTTTCTCTGAAAAATGCGTGCGCTTCAGATCTACACCGATACTGTCAGGGCTATACCAGCTCGGTCTTTTTGGGGATCATAGCAACTTACCAATGTAATCGAAGAACTCGTGGAGGTTGATCTCTCCTGAGTTGTCTGAACGCCAGCGAACGCAGAGTTTTACGTCAAAGAATGGCCACGACGACGCGAGCCATCATGACTACAAGCTCCTCACCTTTATCCATGGCATTGAAGATCTCATGCAGATCAAAGAGCTGCTTCTTTCCAATCCCCACGGATAACAGCTTCTGGCCGAGCAGGTCGTTGATCTTGTACGCTTTGTAGAAGGCACCCTGCTTCCGCCACGCCGTGGTATCCGTGATGCACGACGACAACGCACCCATGGCGTCTCGTCTCCACAACTCGCGGGCGTCAGTATGCCCGAATGCTGGCCTTTTCATCCATAATATCTCCGACTTGACCGTGTCTGTGGACAGACATCTGCTCCGAGTCCAATTTTAGCGTGGTGAGGGAAACGGGGTAAAGCCTAAGTTTCAACTTGACCACCTGGGCCGAGTAACTATGGCGTTGGTTGACGCGTGCAGATCTTCATCTCTCTATGCCAAGGACACGAATGCTCACGGCAAGAGAGAAACCAGAAGCTCGAGCAATGCAAAATATACATTTACACAGGACCACGACCTTTGGATATTTACTCTCGGAGGCAGAAGTCACTCAAGCAAGGATACAGTGACATTGTGTATCCATCTTGAAACCAGGAAAAAAGGACGCCGCCGACGATCGCAAGCCTCACACCACTCCACTCTTGGTATCACTGTCGCTCTGCGTCGCGTGTGGCAGTGATAGGCTTCATCCCCGATGATGGAGAGCGAGCTTCGTGAGCGTTTGGATGCACTCGAGCAGGAGAATGGTGAGCTCAAGGCCGCTTTGGCCCAATTGACGGCCAACGCGATCCACAAAATCGCAAAGAAGAACCACACGATCAGCAAGTTGAAGGCCATGTACCACGATGCATTGGAAAAGAAGAAGATGCATGGAGCGTTGGCTTCCCCGAGTGAAGAACGCAATTATCCTGGCGTGCTGAGCGCAGGTTCGAGAGCCATTTCGACGGCGCCAGTTTGCGAAGATCATGCAGTTTCGACGCCAATCTTCGATGATATGACTCCCGCCGCCGACAGTCTCCTTCCCTGCATTCCCGTTCGCTGCCTCCGCCCAGCTACCGACGCAATTCAGCCCATCTCGACCGATTTCAGCCCACAGACGGCCCAAGCAACAACGCAGCTGTGATCACCACCAGCGTGTCCTCTCTATTGACGACTCTCTGAAGCCTCAAGACACGACAATGAAGCAGAGACAGCCATCGTGCATTAAGTAAACTAGCATCACTAAAACCCGTCTTCTACTTCGAAATACGTTTTTCGCACCGCCTAACAACAAGAAAGGAGAATCATGACTCGGTGTAGTGCTCTGGCTTCGCGTATGAACTTGAATCAAGCTTCCTATCCCACCCATTTCTGCCAGCATGGTCGTGTGAGCGTGTTTGGATGAACTGAACTGTGATGACAATCTCTCTTCATCGAAGGGCTGCCTACAGAAAGTCTAAGCTATTGACTCTCATCTCTTGACATCACACCCACTCCCACGCAACGAGCCATCCCCTCCCATCAACGGTGAATTGAACGACAAATCACTCTTCCGGGGAGAAAGCTTCACACCCCGTCGCAAGTGGGCCCCACAAAGTTGAGTGGAGGTGCTCGCGTTCAGTCCAACATCAATGGCAGCACCGACAGTGGTGACAGCGACGACCGCGCGACAGATCCGTGCCATCATGAAGGCGCTGAACCGTGACGACGTCGCTGAGTATTTCCGTCAAGAATAAGGTGACAACGAGGACCGTACAACATTCGAAGTGTGTAATGGAGTGTCGGTTGAGGCCTTCAACCAGTACATTGGTGACGGAGAAGGCCTTGCGATCGGTCTTCGCTTCCTCGAGCTCAGTCCCGATGGTCGCATCTTGATCGTAGACGTCCCGACGCTGGCACACGAGGCCACAGCTGAGGCTTTCAAGACGGAATTCCTGTTCGCTTGTGGTGATCCCCATGCGATCGCGATGAGAGGCTCCATGACGGTGCATCGCGATGGCCTGCCGGCCAAGGAAGCGGACGCGTCCTACGGGCCGTTGTCACGCACGCCAAACCGCACTGACCCGCGCACCCACCCGAACTATCCAAGATTGGCTGACGATGGCAGTGGAAGTCGGACGCTCGCAGACATGGGAGAGCCTCGAAGCCTCGAACGCGCCGCACTCTGGTGGTACGGATACGCTGGCATCAAGTATATCCTGCTGATCAAGGTGAGTGCTCAAGTACGATGTTGAGGCGGATCCTCTTCGTCGACATGGCAGACTCCCAAAGGTCAAGACGGTCGAGGTTCGCAGCGCGACTGGACCTGAGGCAAACGTCGAATTCAAGACTCGCCGAGTCCTATCGATTCCCCACGACCGAGGTCTCCCAGCTAACATGCCAGACCAGATCACGGTCGACATGCAGGCTCTCCGCAACCATGTCGTCGAATGTCTCCAGGACTAGCAGCTCTCCGTTGGTGTGTGAGCTATGGAGCCACACGCCCACGCGCACCTTCTTCTCTTCGATTCGTGATGCTTTCCATATCCATTCATCCTCATCCAAATACATAGCAGTAGACCTTCACGTGCTTTGAGTTCCATCTTGACACTGGTCGCATTGCTGAATCATTGATAGTTGATATCCTATCAATTTATAGATTGAACTGATATCACTGTGTGAGTATCCACAAAAAGCGGGAGCGGAAATGACACCAGGTGGAGAGGTGTATATATCAGTAAGGGCAAATTCCAAAAGGTGACACAAATCGAATGTTTCTGCAAAAGGTGACACAAGCCGTAAAATACGAAGAAAGCTTACCGTTCGGCGACACTTCGAGTTTTTAGAGCTTCCCATAATTAGACTTCCACAACAGCTTCC